>CM075987.1:22002045-22124941 GCA_038087875.1 Malacoraja senta
GACACCAAGAATCAGACAATGAACACGGAGAGGCTGCTGGGAGCCGAAGCTCAGATACAAATACCCAAAAGGAGTTGAACAAGAGGAAGAAGGGAAAAAGATACCAAGTAGAGGGATGATTTTGTTTGGGGTGGGATGGAAAAAGGACAAGAGGGGTAAGGTCTTTTGGGCTACTATCTGATACCTAAAAGCCAGGTATGAGCTTCCCCGATGTTCTCTGTATCTTTTCTCCCTTCTAACCTCAACCCTTCCACCCCCTTCTCTCTCAACCCTCCAGGGCTGGTACTTCCAAAGCAATGAAGGAGTTCCGAGAACAATAAAAACATCTTTAGTGAGCGAAAAACATCTCAAAGCTCAAAATAAATGGAAAGACAATAATCCATGGGGCAGCTGTGAAGTTCCCCACATGAGACATACCATTCTGAAAGACACTTGCAGCAACCCACAGCAACAAGCTTCTCATATATAGCTACAGCCCCAGATCAATAAAGGAGATGCGTGGGGAAAGTTTATTTTAAAACAGATAGTGATAGATGCACGGTGCCAGGAATTGTTGGTACAGGCAGATATTAAAGTACAATTTAAAAGGCTTTTGGATAGGCACACGGACATGCAGGGAATAGAGGGGAATGGAACTATTCCAGACAGAAGAGATTAGTTTAACGGCATCATGTTCAGCATGGACATTATGGACTGAAGGGCCGTTTAGTTTAGTGATACAGTGCGGAAACAGGCCCTTCGGCCCACCGGGTCCGTGCCAACCAGCGATCCCCGCACATTAACACTATCCTACACACACTAGGGACAATTTTTATATTTACCAAGCCAATTAACCTACAAACTTGTACGTCTTTGGAGTGTGGGAGGAAACCGAAGATCACGGAGAAAATCCACGCAGGTCACGGGGAGAACGTACAAACTTCGTACAGACAGCACCCGTAGTCGGGATCGTACCTGGGTCTCTGGCGCTGCATTCGCTGTAAGGCAGCAACTCTACCGCTGCGCCACCGTGACCGCTGTATTGTTCTATGTTTGATGTTTTAATACTCTCTCATACCCTCCCAGGTATGCAAATACAGCCATACATATAACTTTCAAAAAATAAACATGGTCATAAGTGATAGGAGTAGAATTAGGCCATTCGGCCCATCAAGTCTACTCTGCCATTCAATCATGGCAGATTTTTCTCTCCCTCCTAACCCCATTATCCTGCCTTCTCTCCATAACCTCAATTGATGTCAATTATATTTGAACAAAGTGGCCCGATTACTGCCCACTAGTCTGCTTACCCCCTCACACACCTGCAGGGTTTTGTCAAACCACCTGTTGCCGCTGTTCCAGCGACTACCTCCGCCCATGCAACATCTGAGCCGCAACGCGACTCATGTAGAGTTCATCAGACACCTTTGGCACTGGAGCATCCAGGCAGATGGTGAAGATGCACCTCTGGATGCATTTCACAGACTCCTTGTTCACCTTATCTGGAGAGGGCCAGAGAGAAGCAAACAGAAACAATGAGCAGTTCCAAAATTCTTCATGGTAGCATTAGAGAAAATTAAATTTGCTTACACAAATATATTCCATTACCACAAAATATAATGGTGAGCTATCACTGGATTCAAGTGCATAGCTCATTTAAATCAAGGAGACTAGGAGAGTTCCCAGTTGTTTCAAACCCTTACACATAAGTGTGGGCATTATTGCAAGACCAACATGTTCTCCAGAGATGCTGCCAGACCCGTTCCTAATGTTCATAATGCCTTGAGTATTAGAAAGGCGCTATAATAATCCCATCCATTATTATTATTATTATAACTGCCCTTAGAAGATGGTGTTAAGCCACCTATTTAAACACCTGCGTTATACGTGGTGTCAGATATGGGATTCGAGGATTCTGACCCTGCAAAGTGGGAATGGTGGTATATTTCCAAGTGAGGATGGCATCTGAGCTGGAGAAGAACTTGGAGGTGATGAACAGAATCAGTTCCCATATACCAACCTCCATTGGCTTTCTCACCAGTAAAAATTGTGGGTTTGGAGAGGTGGCATCCAACAATCTTTTAATAATAACAACAATCTTTTACTAATAACCAATGCAGGTTGCTGCAGTGCAAACTGTACCCATTGTGAAACCAGTACAATAGAGTGAGGGTTTAAGGCCAGGATTTTAGGTGATGGTAGAGGTTTTGCCTTGAATGATCTTGAGTTCCCGAGTCGCTCCTCTCGCTTATTTGTCATGTTCTGGAGACAAACCTTTGATCAGTGTGTTGTAAGCATTTGCCCAGCTGTTTCGATGACCAGTTGAAAGGATTCCAATTGGCTCTTTGTTTGTCTGGAGTGAAGAATGCCAGATCTTCTCCAATTGCATGGTAAAGTTGGTCCACAGTTAGGGGACTGCCATCACTGTTGTACACAAAGAGCTCAAAGAACTGCAAAACACAGATGGACATCATTAACTGCAAGTATGGACTAACAGTCACAGAGCAGAACAGGCCAAGTACTGTCAAAGTGCCTTTGAGTTATAGAGTCAGAGTTATGCAGCACAGAAAAAGGCTCTATGGCTCATCTCGCCCATTCTGACCAAGACGCCCCATCTAAAATAGTCCTATTTAATCGAGTTGACCCATAACCTGTAATCCCTTCTTATCCATGTTTTGTAAAGTGGTTGCCTCCTTTCCATTACTGCATCAGTGACTAATTAAAACTACATTGTTGAATGCAAAGACCCATCTCAGGATGATATGAAATAGCAGATAGAAATTGGTTAGTGATTTGTGAACAACCAGGTCACAGGGCCACCAGGACACAAGGCGATTTAGATCAACACTGGAATTGCAATGAGGAAATACCTGTGTTGCCTCAGGAGAGGAACATGGGGAAAGAAAACTAAGAATCGTTCAGCACATACAAGTGGTTGCAAGAAACCTACCTGAAAGTTGTGCACAATTGTTACGTGGGTTGGTTTTTTAGTTAAGGAATAGTTGGCAAAAGAATCACTTTTGGAACCTGGAATCCTGCATGATGATAGAATCTGGTAATATTGGTTCATGCAGAGAGGGCTCCCTCCTAAACTCTCCACAGGAAGAGTCTCACTGAGAACAGAAACAAGAGGGAAAGTCTTTACTTATTAAATATTAGACAGCACAGAGCTTCAAATGTACAAAATTCTCACTTTGGTTTAAAGACCTCAAAACCTGTAATAGTTATACATCACGGAAACAGGCCCTTTGACCCAACTCGTTACCCTTGACCAAGTTGTTTATCTAAGGCCAGGAAGCGAGCGGGCAAGATCATCTCCGACTCCTCTCACCCTGGCCACAAACTCTTTGAATCACTTCCCTCTGGAAGGCGACTCCGGACTGTCAAAGCTGCCACAGCCAGTCATAAACACAGTTTTTATCCACGAGTAGTTGCTCTACTCAACAGCCAAAAATCTGTAGCCTCCCTTTGATCTGGTATTTTGTTGGTTCACATGCTTGATCAATGGTGTTTTATCATTAATGTTTTATCAGGGCTGCCAACTCTCACACTTTCAGCGTGAGAATCACGCCTTGGAGCCAATTCTCACGCCTCACGCTGATGACCGAGTTCTCACGCTGAGTTCAGACCCTGCGCAGTTTGTCCCTTTGCGCCATGTGCCAGCGCGATCTGTCCGGTCTGGGGAAGATCGTCGGTTGAAGGCTGTGAGTGACGTCGCGTTTCTTCTCTTCTCTTTTGGTCGAATGTGCAGCTGCCGACAACATGAAGCAGCTGGAGATGGAACTAACCCGGTGAATCAGTTGTAAAACATGGGGGGGGGGGGGGAGTAAGGACCAATTGGGCCCAAGGAAGAGAGAGGGGAGAGGGGAGAGAGAGGGGGTGGAGTGGGAGGAGAGAGAGGGGGAAGAGAGAGAGAGGGGTGGTAAAAGAGAGAGGGAAAGAGGGAGAGAAAGGGGAAGAGAAACGGGGGAAAGGAAGAGAGGAGGGCAAAGTGAAAGAGGAGATAGAAACAGAGGAGAAAGAGAGGGTAGAGGGGGCAAGGGGGGGAGTGAGGTGGGAGGGAGAAATGGGGGAGAGATGGGGGGAGAGGGGAGAGGGGGAGAAAGAGGGGAGAGAGTGGATAGAGAGCAAGAGGGGGTGAGAGAGAGAGGGAGATAGAGGGGGAGATAGAGGGGAGATAGAGAAGGAGGGGAAAGAGAGGAGAGAGTGAGAGGGAGAAGAGGGGGAGAGAGGAGAGAGAGAGGGGGAGAGAGAGTTAGGGAAAGACAGGGGAGAGGGAGTTAGGGGGAAAGAGAAGGGGAGAGGAGAGAGAGAGGGTGAGAGGGGAGGGTGGAGAGAGAGAGAGGCGAGAGAGAGGGGGGGAGTGAGGTGGTAGGGAGAGAGGGGGAAGAGAGAGAGAGAGGAGAGAGGAGGCGAGAGAGAGGGGGAGAGAGAATGGAGAGAGGGGAAGAAAGGAGAGAGGGGGGAGAGAAGAGAGGGGGGAGAGAAGAGAGGAGAGAGAGGGAGAGGGAGGGGAGATGGGGAAGAGAGAGGGGGTGAGAGGAGAGAGTGGAAGAGGGGAGAGCGAGAGGGGGAGGGAGAGAGAGGTGGGAGGGAGAGAGAGTGGAGAGGGAGAGAGAGGAGAGAGAAGTGGGGGGGGAGAGAGAGAGAGAGAGATAGGTGATATAGAGGCAAGGCTGCCAACTCCCATGCATTGAGCATGAGAATCACGCATTTTGCCAAATTCTCACGCTGATCACAAATTTCTCACGCTCTGTCGTGAGAAATTCTATGATCAACGAAAATTTCAAAACTAATATCAACTGCATGGGCCACGGGAGTTGGAAGCAGAAGCAGCGGCGGGGACAGATGCGGACGGGGAGTGGGGGCTGGCGAGTGTTTGCTGGGCTGGCGAGTCGCTCACTGCAACTCCGGCCATGGAGCAGCCTCAGTGCAAGAGTCCCGGGCCGTCGGCGGCGTCGGAAGCGTTGCGCCGCTGCTGTGAAAGTCTCTGTGCCAAATTCGCCCTGGTGACCAGCATGGATCAGGCTGCGGCTCAGTGCATCCTGGAGGACAACCAATGGCTGCTGGAAGTAAGTACCAAGCACTGGGTAGAAACGGTGGAAGATAGTGGACTTCAAATGGGAGTGGTTGGGGAAAGCACCCTGCTTGCCTGCTAGATTTCCACTTACTGTAACTGCAGGAAAAATGTTCCCAATGTTGGGGGGAGTTCAGAACCAGGGGTCACAGTTGAAGAATAAAGGGTAGGCCAGTTAGGACTGTGATGAAGACAAACTTTCTTCACCAGAGAGTTGTGAATCAGTGGAATTCTCTGCCACAGAAGGCAGTGCAGGCCAATTCACTGGATGTTTTTCAGAGAGAGTTACATTTAGTTCTTGGGGCTATTGAAATCAAGGGATATGGGGAAAAAACCCGGAAAGAGGTACTGATTTTAGATGAATAGCCGTGATCATATTGAATGGCAGTGCTGGCTCGAAAAGCCGAATGGCCTGTTCCTGCACCTATTTTCTATGCTTGAGTATATGGCAATAAAAACTCAATCACTTGATTTTGAAGCATTCATGCATGGTGGAGGTATAATGTAGTCATAGAGTGATACAATGTGAAAACAGGCCCTTCGGCCCAACTTGCCCACACCCACCAACATGTCCCCAGCTACACTACCTGCTTTTGGTCCATACCTCCAAACCTGCCCTATCCATGTATCAGTCTAACTGTTTCTTAAATGTTGGGATGGTCCCTGCCTCAACTACCTCCTCTGGCAGCTTGTTCCATACACCCACCACCCTTTGTGTGGAATAAGTTACCCCTTAAAAAGTTACCTCTTAAAAATAATTAATACAAAAAACATTGAAATCATACTTCTACATTGCACTAAAACATGATTTTAATACATCAAATTTCAAAAAGTCCCTACCCTGGGAGGGGGGACACCCCACTTCCACACCCTCTCCCCACCCGGTTTCCTCCACTCCCTCACCGGGTACCCCCAAAGCCAGTGATCAGTGATCGCTCAGCCTCCCCACTTTAAAAAACGCTCCGCGATCCCTGGTTCAGATGGAGAACACTGCCAGATGTGAGCGGGGAACTGAGGCCAGTTGTCCATGATGTCTGGATCCCCAATGCTCAGCGCTTCATGTTTCGGAGTCGGCTAATGTTATTGATTTGTAATTAGTTGACAAAACCTTAATTTATGAATCTGGAATATCCAGGGGGATGGGATAAGTGTAATATTAAAATGACATGCAAGGTGTCAGGCTGTCTGTCACAACATACAGCCCCGGTTATAACCCATTATTTCCTTCAGTTAAATATTGGGAAGGTAGCACTATTGTCATTTGCCACTCAACTATTATGTTTGTTTACCTCACTGACTATTTCTAACCCCCCCCCCCCCCCATAAATTCCTTTGACAGGTTGAATAGAAATGTCCCCAATCTCGTTGTTTTATTAATTCAATACGTAGATGAACATCCTCAAGGAGTGTAATCAGATGGAAACCGATTCAGATGCGATATTTAAGAGCTTGTTCAAAGAAGGGGAATATTTTAAAGGAGTGACGGAGATACATGCAGGGGAATGTGTGAGGAGGTTATTATTTTCTTTAGTTTTAGCTTGAACCAGGACATCTGAACATTCAAAGTTTAATATAGTAATTGTACTGATACTGACCCCAACCAACCACGTAATGAACATCATCCATTCCGGAGGTTTGACTTTTATGATGCCATTTAAACTTCACTTGGATTTCAATCATTTCAATGTAAAAGTAACTGGGAATGGGGAGCATTGGAACAAAAATTTGCCCTCGGTACATATTAACTGTAATATAATAATGTATGCATGTTGGTAGGTGCAATCAAAACAAAGATATTTTTATCATTGTTGTGTTATGGATACCACAGAAAATATTATGTACTCTCAAGATCACATTTAATAGAATAATATTGCTTAAATATATAGTTATTGGACTTTGCATTTTGGAAAAGTCCCAGCTGAGAGGAAGACAGCAAAATACTGAAAATATTGGGGGTGAAAATGACTTCAGGACAGTTTGTTAGGAAAATGAAAGAAATGGTAACAGAATACATACGGCTGAGTGAGTATAATTTTATGGATGATAAATTGTGTTCAACCAATTGATGACTTCTTTGACAAAGTAACTAGCATGTTAGATAACAAGGAAGCCAATGGATGTAGCAAATTTTGTTATAGATGATTTGGTCTGTGAAGTGCCCCATAAAAGATTACTGCATTAGATAAGCACCTATGGACTTGAACGTAATAGGTTAAGTCCAGGGGGTCAGATATGGGGCTTTATGTGAGGGCCAGATATATTGTCAGTGCAGAGGGGCTAGGAGCAAGGCCAAGTGTGCATCCAGAGTCAAGGTCTGGAATAGTACTAGATGTGCAGTCAAAGCTGGGACCAGGGGTGTGTTCAGCACTGGGAACCTAAGCAGATAAGCAGCTATGATCAGGGTAGAATAGGGGGGGGGGGGCAGGTGTAAGGCTGGACTCAGGGTCAGGAATGAGAGAATGTCAGGGTCAGGAATGAGAGAAGGTATGCAAATGGAGTCAGGGTCAGGAGTAGTACCCGGTGTGCAGTGAGACCCAGGTTGGTCAACATGGGCCGTGTTTGATTATAATCTGATTTCCATACATGAATATACTAAGATCAATCATGTGCTGCACGTGTTGATCAGAGCCTGGGCTCTACTGTGGAATGTAATTTAGTCTAACCTTATTCATAGCTAATCCAATTTAAAGCATATATATTGCATTCAAGTGTAAGTTAAAAAGACTCGCTACAGTATGCATCATATTGTAGCGAGTGCACCCTCCTCCCCTCCCCCTCCCACACCCCCCCCGGTCGCTATGCTCCCTCGGGCTTGGTCTCTCGCAATTTCTCACTCCCAACTCTCACCCAATGTTGGCAGCCCTGGTTTTATTATTATTAATATTTCGTGTTTTCCGAGTCATTCGTAACTGTCACTGTATGTCATGTTGTTACTTGTGGGTGGAGCACCAAGGCAAATTCCTTGTATGTGAATACTTGGCCAATAAACTTACTTACTTAAGCTAGACCCATTTGACTGCATTTGTAAGACTGTAATGCCCTCCGTCCTCACAATTTCCGAGATCTTTGCACCCCAGGCTCTTATTCACACACAAATTGGCAGTCTGCCTTCCCTGGGCCAGGTTTTAGAATGACCTCCCAAAATACTTTTCCAACTTTCCTCATTTTAAAATGCTTCTAAACTCCTACTTGCGTCTCCTGCCACTCTTCTTAATATCCCCACTCGGAGCTCGGGGTCAATTTTTAAATCAGCTTTATGGACTGTTTGGAATATTTTATAAGGCAAAATGAAATTACATCAATAATCTACATTTTCTATTACCAGTTTTCCCATATTCATCTTAATGTGGTGATGAATTAACATTTGCACTTACTTGTCAATCATAGATTTAAAATCCAGCACACCAGCTATTAATTTAGCAGAAAATCTGGAAGAGAACACAGGCAGAGATTGGGACCGAATATGAATGAATGGCAGTGTGCTCACTGCTTTACACTGCCTAGAGTCGTTTTATTTCAGCTAAAGTCACATCATCAAAGAATTTACATTTCATTACCTCAGGATACCTCAAAGTATTCTATGTGGTATTTTTGAATTATTTTCATAGTTGTAATGCAGGAAAATTCATAAGCCTTCTATGGAAGTAGAGGTGTTGGTGCGCTTTATCGGCCATAGCTTTGATGTGGTTGATCATCTTCAAAACAACTCTGTGGTATCTAGGCTGAAGAAGGGTCTCGACCCGAAATGTCACCCATTCCTTCTCTCCAGAGATGCTGCCTGTCCCGCTGAGTTACTCCAGCTTTTTGTGTCTATCTGTGGTATCTTTCTTTTATTTATTCATTCAAAGAATATACATGTCACTGGCCATGTTAGCATTTACTGTCCATCCATAATTGTCCTCGATTTATGGAGACAGTTAAGAGTCAACCACGTTTCTAGGTCTATCTAGCCTTGCATGTCAGCAAGAATGGGCAAGTTTGAACCAAATGAGGTTTTAACAACAACCAATAGTCAGATTAACTTAATTTTTCTAGTTCCAAGTTTATTTAATTACTTGAATTAAATTGCCAAGCTGATATAGTGGGATTCAAACCCACTGCTATTTATCCAAAGTCCAGATCTCTGGGTGCTCATCTAGTGCCTTAGTCCCCATGCTACCACACCACTTTTCCCACTTAAGAGAAAGGGGGACAACATCCATTGTTTAATCCAAACCCCATCAACTCATATGTTGAGTTTTTTTTGTAAGGCAAGGCCTCTGTTGAGGAATGACCATACTGCATATGGTCCAATCTGAAGAGGGTCCCGACCCAATGCTTTATCTAGGCATGTTCTCCAGAGATGCTGCCTGAGCTGCTGAGAGTCCCAGAATGCAATTCAGTGCTGGAATGGGATACTACTTTCTCAATCAGTCACAAAAGCAATCCACTGGTGCAGTAAGACGAGGCTGCTTGGGGGGGGGGGGAGAGAGAAAGGAGGGGGTGGTGGTTGGAAGGCAGCATGATGTCAATGAGGGGCTCAGGTAAAAACAGCTGGTTGAGCTGGCTTGGAAATGAATAAGTTGAATGCTAGGTTGGTATTAGAATACAAGGATTGTTAGGTCTGCTTGGATTTCATCATTATTTCCCACCCCCAAATTCATCACTCAATAAAACAGCGCTCCCCACCTCTGCTACCCCTTCAATATAATATTTTTAGATCTAGTAAAGAAACATTTGATTTGGAAAAAAACTCTTCCTTAAACCCCCATCATTGTGATTTTCTCTTTGACATTTTCTCTGCACTCAGACCCAGAAGATTCGACTGAATCCATTGTGTTCCCCAGGCCTCTGGTGCACAAGCTCAACCTGGTCCTTGCACAAGGGTCTGCCATAAAAAAGAGCAGACAGAATTCAGAGCCATCTCCAGTCTGGAACATTGCTTCCATGGCAATCCTGGGACACTGCACACTTCTACCTGTGTGACAGAGATTAGGATTCCAGCCATGCCTCCACAACATCTACTGGTTTTACAGGAAAATTGGCAAACCAACACAAGGCAAGACAGCCAATTTTCCCATCAGATGTAGAAAATTAAACACCATAGGCGATCATCAGCAATTCTGCACCCATTCACTTTACATGGTAATTGGTCAGTCATGTTATAGTCTTACAGCGTGGAAACAGGCCCTTCGACCCAACTTGCCCACACCGACCAACATGTCCCATCTACACTGTTCCCACCTGCCAGCGTTTGGCCCATATCCCTCTAAACCTGTTTGATCCATGTACCTGTCTAATTCTTTCTTAAATGTTGCAATAGTCCCAGCCTCAACTACCTCCTCTGGCAGCTCGTTCCATACACACCACCTTTTGTGTGAAAAGATACCCCTCAGATTCCTATTAAATCTTTCCCCCTTCACCTTAAACCCATGTCCTCTGGTTCTCGATTCCCCTACTGTACGTCTACCCGATCTATTCCTCTCATTATTTTATACATCTCTATAAGATCACACCTCATCCTCCAGCACTCCAAGAAATAGAATCCCAGCCTGCTTAACCTCTCCCTATAGCTCAGGCCCTCGAGTCCTGGCAACATCCTTGTAAATCTTCTCCGTACCCTTTCCAACTTGACATCTTCCCATAACATGGTACCCAGAACTGAACACCATACTCTAAACGTGGCCTCACCAACATCTTATATAGCTGCAACTTGACCTCCTTGTAATTTATGTGAGCCTGGCCTTTGCTTATCAACGTTATTGTCACACATGTTTTCTTGACATGCACTTTAATGCAAATGTCTGTTGCCCCCTTCCTAACTCACACCAAACCCCATTCACTCTCACAGACCTACAGTGGCCTTGTTCCATACATTGCTTTTTTTTTTTTTTTTTTAATTCTCACCCTTTTCTAAGCCTTCATTATGGCCTTCTCCAACAGTACAACTTTTCAAGGTTGCTGTGTTTCATTGATTGCAACTTCTTGCAAATCCCCATTTTTTAATGACTCCACCCGATTCCACAGAATCAGACGTAGGAAGTTTTCTCCCATGTAAACCACCATTAGGATTCAAGTCAGGATTGCTGCTTTCACAAATGCATTGCCACACCATTACCTCAGCTGTCCTTGACGATCATGATAATCCTGTTTTGGCAACAGCACACCGGGACTGGAATGAATGACCACAGGGAGCCTGTTTTCTAGGTAGGCTGTCCTCAGCCACCACTCGCTCAGCTGAACGGGAAAGAAATGAGAAGGTAAACTGGAAGAGGCATTGCTCAAGTGTATATCCAGACTGCAAATGGAGTTATGCTTTTCAACAATGGAAAACTTCACTTCCTGATTTTTGGTTCAATACTTGCCCAAATTTGGCAAGGCCAGTTGTAGACTCCCCCCATAGATCCTGAACTTTTAAAGAGATGCACTGAGTTTCTTACCCCGTTTAAAACATTCCAATGTTCTCCATGTGCAAAGAATAGGTTTGACATCAGGAGACAAGGAATTGATTCTGTCTCAGATTCATTTAAAAAAATGATGCACAAATTCAGATCCTTAACAGTGCATGATGCAAATTATGAAGGGTAGAAAATCATAAGTTTTAACGACACTGATGAAAGGAACTAACCGGACGGCTCTTTGAAAGTGTTGGCACAGACACAACAAGACACAATTCTATGTATTTGGAGATAATCACAGTTTCATGGCACCAAATTTCCCCAGATGATTGGCAACCTTTGGATGACCATCAACTCAACATGATGTTCAGAAGATGGTGTCCAATCTGGTGAAGAGTACCCAGCTGCAATATGAATAAGAGTGCAAGTCTCTGTAGCAGCACAAAGATAATATTGGTCACTAAAATGGCCAAACACATAAAATTGTACAAAGTGTGGAAAAGGAGAATCAAGAAACAATTTTTTTTTAAACTTGAAAAAGGAGAATCCGTGCATTTAGCACACAATTTTAGACATACACATTAGCAGGTCGGTCATTCGATGACTCAAACCTCAACTTCACACTCCAGTGTACTCATAACACCCCCTTTCTTATCAAGTATCTATCTATCTCTGCCTTTAAAAATATATGCCTCCAGCTCCACCATACCTCAGAGAATGGTGGAAGCAGAGTCTTAAAAAGAGAAGGTAGAGACTCACAAAGTGGATGTTGAGAAAGATTCAATCCTCTGAGCGAAACTTTCACCTTATCATTGTCTTGAATGGGCAACCTCCTTAATGTTTGTTTTAAATGGTTGTCCATTGTCTTAGTTTCTCCTACACGAGGAGACATTCTCTCCAATTCCTCTCTGGATCTCTTGCAAGTTTCAATCATGCTCACTTTTCCCACCTCCATTTGGTCAGAGTAAAAAAATATTAAAGTAATGCAAGCTAGAAAACCATATTCATACCCAATTTTCAGTCTTTCTCGCTCTTCTTTCCAAGCTTGCTTGTAGTCTCGTTCCTACACCCTTCTCAGCAAATTCCTTCACTAATTGATTGGTATGTTCCAACTCCTCTTGACTGACAACGGGCTCCAACATCAGCAGGTAACGTTCCAGAGTTTGTAGGAGAGGAGGAACGGGCAGACGAGGCAGAGATTTCTGGTGGGCAAAGTATCGTCCAGGCAGCTTTGTTGGAGCTATGGGCCTCACCAAGCAGCCAGGCCTCAGTGAGGTTGACTTGAGCTAGGTAACAAAACAAGATCATGAACACATTGCAAGTTATACAAACAATTTCAAATGACGTAGCTTCTTTAACATAAGATATCCCGAGGCATTCATAGAAGGCTATCAGAATAAATAGGACACAGATAGGCACAGATATTTAAAATTCTGATCAGAGGTAGGTCTTCAGGAGCATCCTACAAAGAGCAAAGCAGAGGAACAGAGTGGTGTAAAGAAGATTTGAGTCTTGGCAACTGAAGATATGGCTCCATTGGTGCTGCAATGAAAATTTGGAATGTTCAAGCCATAATTGGAAAGGATGATTTAGAAGAATTGTAAACCAATTACAGTTTCAATATTACTTTTGCTAGAATACATTATAGCCCATTGAACTATTTTATGCAGAACCTGGAAGAATTTGTGTTGTTTTGTTAGGGGATTAGGGGAGACACGGCTAGTAGAGCTGCTGCCTCAGCACGCCAGAGATCCAGGCTCGATCTAGACCTCGGGTGCTGTCTGTGTGGAGTTTGCACGTTTTGCCCATGGTCGCGTGGGTTTCCTCCCACGTGCAGATTTGTAGGTTAATTGGACTCAGGATTGCCCCAAGTATGTAGGGAGAGAATGAGAAATTGGGATAACATGGAACTAGTGTGAATGGGTGATTGATGGTTGCAAGGACTCAGTACGTTGAAGGACCTGTTTCCATGCTGTATCTCTAAACTAAATTCAGCTAAACTAAACTTCAAGAAAGCGGCACGCAGCGGTAGAGTTGCCACCTTACAGTGCTTGCAGCTCCAGAGACACGGGTTCGATCCTGACCGGGTGCTGTCTATACGGAGTTTGTACGTTCTCCCCGTGACCTCAGCGATCTTCGGTTTCCTCCCACACTCCAAAGATGTACAAGTGTCTAGGTTAATTGGCTTGGTACAAGTGTAAATTGTCCCTAGTGTGTGTAGGCTAGTGTCGATGTGCGGGGATCGCTAGTTGGTGTGGAATCGGTGGGCCAAAAGGCCTGTTTCTGCGCTGTATCTCTAAACTAAACTAAAACCAAAACCAGCTACATTGAACATTGTGGACAACAGCAGTTTGACAAATGGCTCATGTGATCAAAACATACAATTTGGACAGGACCTCAGATTTTACTTCACTGTACATCACATTAAATTTTGTTTATCTCATATTATAGCACATAACCACCGATAGAAAAGGAAAAACATGTAGACTAAAACATTGTCAACATCCCCCAAATCTTTCCAATTAGAAGGAAATCTCTCTTTACCTTTGCCTGCAATGTTATGCCCATGAGAATAGGAGATATAGGACCTTCAATTGATAGGAAGCAACTTGCATTGATATGCCAGGACAGGATTGTAACTAGTTAACTCATCTGAAACAGTTCCTGGATACAGGACATCTCCCAGATACAGAACATAGTTTACTAATCATGCCCTGTAAATTAGTAGAGTGTTAGGGAAATGAAATGATAGTTTTGTGTTAGTAGATAGGCACTGGCAGCTGTTGATTTGTAATAAATCATACTGTACCTTTTGGGAATTTGGTCTATCCATCGTAGGAACATTAACATAAAAGTCAAAGTATTGCCCCTCTAATCCCGCCCTGCTTTCTCACAACTCCAGAGCAGTTAACCTGGGGCTGAAATGACACAGTGTATTAAAGGCTGTGCTTAACAACCTTCTGTTTCCTCGTCTTAAATCTGTCAAAAACAAAAATGAAATGAACGAAAGAAAAAAAAGTACCAAATATTTCACTGCCAGTATTAAAACAGTCTCGACTCGTGGGAGAAGTGGCTGAAGATTCACATGACTAGGTTTAAATTGGAATCGCTGTAAACTTTATAATATGAAGCTGTAAAGTATCTTAGGATCCCCCAGTTCAACAGCAGGCCACTTAGAAATATGGGTTAAGAATTCCAATCACACCTTCAGTGCCAGCCAAACCCAAGCAGCATTATAGCAAAGATTTTGGTGGGCAACGTATGGTCTAGGCAGTTTTATTGGATCTATGGGCTTCACCAAGCATGCAGGCTTCAGCAATTTCTATTTGAGCAAGGCAGCAAAGCAAGGTAATGAATAGATTGACCGAAAACAACGTTTACACCAACCCAGGTAAAAAAGTTCTCACTGAAATGTCTACACTGAAAAAACTAACTGGTCTATCCTCTGCAGATGTTGATCTGACTCCAGCACATGATTACTCTGGATGTAGTTTTCAATTGATTGTGGTTGGGACAATGCCAAAATTTTGCCTCACAACCACCATATGAATAGCATCTGGGCACTTGGCTGGTGTGTGTGGAGTCATGCTGTGCTGATGCCAGCTCTTTCTTGGCACTTGGAGAAGGCACCAGTTCATGCATATGCCTCAATAGTAGCCTTCTTTCTGGAAAGCAGGGGAGGAGGGCCAAAGAATTAGGAAAAACAACTTTTCCCTTTTCCCTTTTTTCTTCCCCTGATAATTTTGAGTTGTCAGAAAAGATCGAGAATGTGGCAAAGTCTTAAATAATCCTTGTACCTTCTGGTAACATTTAAACTCACAGCTCAATTACTTCCTTCTAAGGACAAACAAATTTATATTGCACATTACAGCCAATGAAGCGCTTTTGGGCAACCACTTTTGCACACACTTGCCAATTAGTTCAATAAGCATTCATTTATTTGCACTGTGTTAGTTGAGGAATATATCCATTCCCTTGTCACAGTTTTGTGTCTCATCTGGAAAGGAACCCATGTTATCAACAAAGCCACAGCTGACACATACTCTATACATTTGTCAAACATTTTGTATGATTTTGTATTTAAAAAGTCAGAAACTGGGCATTTCTGATAAGACCAACATTTATTGACCGTTGTTAAGGATAATTGAGAACATAGTGGTGAGATGATTTTTTGAACTGAAACAGTCCATCTGATGAAGATGGTCCACAATGTTGTTGGGCAGGGCGATTCTGGATCAATAGCTGCCAATGAGGAACAATTGGTGTAAACTTCCAAGTCAGGATAGTGTGCTGCTTGGAAGGGAAACCTCCAGACAGTGGTACTCCTATCCAAATTGCCCTTGACCTTCTTGGTGGTAGAGGTTGCTGGTTTGGAGCTGTAAGAGTGGCCTGGAAGAACAACTGTTGTACATTTTATAGATGGTACACATTGCAGCCGGTAGTGGAGGAAACTAATATTGAGATGTTAATCAAGGGCATTGCTTTATCCTGGAGGGAGTCAGGTTTCTGGACAGTTGGTAGTGCATTCAATCAGGCATGTGGAGATTATTTCACCACGCTTCTGATTTATGCCTAGTAGATGGTGAAATGGGATGTTAAGAGGCAAGTCATTTGCAGCAGGATACCCAGCCTTTGACCTGCTGTTGTTGCAATGCTGTTTATGTGGGTGGTCCCATAGAATATCTGGTGAATGACATTGATGGTAAAGCCATTGAATGGCCACAGTAGATGATTAGACCCTCTCTTAATGGAGATGGTCATTACCTGGCACATGGTAGAGCAGATGTTACTTGCCACTTATTGGTACTTATTGAATGTTTTCTGGATCTTACTGCATGCAGGCACATGGTGTTATATTCAGTGAGGAGTGGCTAATGGAATTCAATATTGGGCAATCATCAGCCAATATCCTCACACCTGATCTCATGATGAAAGTAAGTTAGTAATGAAGCAGCTGAAGATGGCTGTGTTAGGAACTGTCCCCAAGAGTTCCCATAACAAAGTCCTGATGCTGGGACGATTGTCCTGTAACATCTAAAACCATCTTTTATCCAATGCACCACTCCAACCAATAGAGTGCTCTACCCTTAATCATTTAAGCAGGGCACCTTGATAGCACACATTATCAGATCTTAATGTCAAGGGCAATCACGCTCACATCATCCTTGGAGGACATCTTTCGTCCGTGTTTAGTCCAAGCTGATGTATATTAATGATTTGGATAAGAAGATTGAAGTCTTTGTGGCCAAGTTTGTAGATTATGCTAAGAGAGGTGGAGGGGCAGGCAGTGTAGAGGAAGCAAGGACTCTACAGAAGGACTGGACAGGTTAGGAGAGTGGGCAGAGAAGTGGCAGATGAAATTCAGTGTAGCAAAGTGCAGAGTCATGCATTTTGGTAATAAGAATAAAAGCGTAGATTATTTTTTAAATGGAGAAAGAACCCAGAAATCAGAGATGCAAAGGGACTTGGGAGTGCTGGTGCAGGACTCCCAAAAAGTTAATTTGCAAGTCGAATCAGTACTAAGGAAGGCAAATTCATTTATATCAAGAGGACTGGAATTCAAAAACACAGATGTAATGCTGAGGCTCTATAAGGTGCTGGACAGGCCGCATTTGGAGTACTGTGAACAAATTTGGGTCCCATAACTGAGGATGGATGTAATGGTCTGGAGAGGGTACAGAGGAGGTTTACAAGAATTATTCCAGGAATGAGTGGGTTAGCACATGATGACCACTTAACAGCACTAGGCCTCTACTCGCTGGAGTTTAGGTTGAGGGTGAAACTTACAGAATAATGAAAGGCCGAGATAGGGTGGATGTGGAAAGGATGTTTCCACTGGTAGGAGTGTCTAGGACCAGAGGTCAGAGCCTCAGAATTGAAGGGCGCTCTTTTAGAAAGGAGGTGAGAAGGTCAGAGGGTAGTTAATCTGTGGAACTCAATACCACAGAGGGCTGTGGAGGCCAAGTCAGTGGATATTTTTAAGACAGAGATAGACAAATTCTTGATTAGAACGGGAGTCAAGAGTTATGGGGAAGGAAAATGGGATTAGGAAGCAGAGATCAGCCATGATTGAATGGCGGAGTAGACTCGATGGGCCGAATGGCCTAATTCTACTCCAAAAACGTATGAACCCGTGAACTGATGTGATCTGGTCAAACAGTGCATCAGTGAATAGGATACTGATGAGTAAATGTCACTAGATAACACTCTTGATGACAACTTCCTTCACTTTGCAGATAACTGGAGATAGACAGATTGAGCATTTGTTAACTGGATTAGATTTGTGCTTTTTTTTGTGAAACTGCGTGGTTCGGTCAGAACCAAATAAGGGCATTTGTGAGCATATTACAGGGGAGTAACTGTCACTTAACAGCACGGTCAGAGGCACCTTCCATCACTTGGTTGATGATCAGAGCTGACTGGGTAAATACCAGACCGATTGGATATGTCCTGCTTTTTGTGACAATTTCCAAAAATAAAACCAACACTTAATTTATCAGGACACTGGATGCTATGGAATTATTCATGCCTTTTGGGGTAGATATTGTAATTGAATAATATAACTGAGAAAATCAAACCTTCCACCATCTTGTTTTAATTTTCTTCATCATTTGCACAGTTCCAGACTTCTGCTGGGGTTCATTCCATATTGCAAAACGTGAAGGGGTAGGGCATTAATGATTTGGAACCACATTAGTTGAAAGAGTGAAGGAAGAGATAAACCCAAGACTACCTAGATGTTTATTCAGCTGAAAAGCCTTCTCCCATTCCTTTGTTCTCATCTGTCAATCTGCAGAGTTCCCAAAGTCAACACATTAATTCTTTGCAAGAGCATTGATTGGAAGTGCCAATAATGTAAGACATCCCCAAGGGTAATTGAAGTAACGGTAGAACTATGACCTCCACCAGGACTTGAGACTGCAAGGAAAATCTAAGCTTGCACCTGGTAAGTTGACATATTGGACACTAAATTCACCCTGAACCGGCCACTAAAAGTACGCACTTGCAAGGACACAGCTGTTGCTCAGATAACAAGGGGGCCTGAAGATACACGCCAGTCTGCTCTGCATACAATTAGCTGCCCTTTCCTTCATATATGCCCCAGCTATGCAGAGAGCTAAATCTAGTATGAAATACACTACTATTAATACAACAGCCTTCCCTTTATGATGAAGTTGGCATAGTTACACGTGGCACAGAATTGTTCAGTCATTATTTTCCAGTAAGTGACAAGGCTAGCAGACTGCCACATGCAGCAAATCAGTCAGATTATAAACTGAATACCCCAAATAGTAGAGACATAAGTTAAGGGCAATCAGACAAAATAAGCAGCCATTATAACTTGCCGCACAGTCGACATGAATATTTGCAAAATGTGGACACGTTTGCTAATTTATCTGTAACACATAGGTTTTATGCAATTTTAAATTAACTGATGGGCAAAAAGCTGATGATGCTGGAAACAGCAACTGTGGAAGGAGAAACAGCTTTAGTGTTTAAAGTCTGTGACCTCTCATTAGGATGAGGAAAAGTTTGTAATCATGCACAATTTCAGCTTTTAGAGATAGATCATGGAAACAAGCCCTTTGGCCCACCGAGTCCAGGCTGCCCATTGACCACCCGTTGCATAGATGGGAGAGGGTACAGAGAATCAGGGGACAGCCTGTGATAGAGTGGAGATCAAGAGAGACCGAATGACATAAATGGTGCTCTCGCAGGCGGTAGATAGTGGTGAAGGCTTGTTGCCAAGAAATGGCCTTTATCACCCTCCCTCAGCCAGCATCAGTGCCATGAATCATTCAGTCCAATTTGGTCTTCATTCTATCACTGATATTCCCCAGTGTATTTTTTAATATTTCCGGTGCTCATGAAAGGTCATTGACCCAAAACTTTAATCGTTTCTCTCTCCACAGATGCTGCCTCACTAGCTACACCATTTTCTGCTTATACTTTGCAGAATTCTCAGCTTGGCCCATTTGGTAGCACTCCAATCTCAGAATATGAAGACCTTGTACTCAAGCTCCACACTGTAGATTTGAGTCTTTAATCTAGACAGTCAGAGAGATGTTGTTCTGAAACAGGAACGATGAGTCTGCACCAACCATCTAGTATCCATTTACACAAATCCTATCTTCATCCACTTTATCATCAACTGCCCCCAAATGTTATCACTCATCCACACACTTGGAGCCGTTTTTCTTACATAATATTAAAGTAATCAATTCACATGTATCTGTTATGTATGAAGAAACCTACACTATCACAGGGTGAATGTTCAAGAGTCAAAGTGGAGACACAAGAAACTGCAGATGCTGGAATCTGGAGCAAAACTCAAGGAGGGAATGAGTCTGAAGAAGGGTCTCACCTGAAACATCAACTACCCATGTTCTCCAGAAATGCTGCCTGACCTGCTGAGTTACTCCAGCAGTTTGCGCCCTTTTGTGTATTAACCAGCATCTCCAGTTGTTTGTTTCTACGAGGAGGGAATGGACAGGTCACATTTCGGGTCGGGACTGAAGAAGGGTCTCAACCCGAAACATCATCTATTTTTCCCCCACAGATGCTGCCTGACCCACCGAGTTCCTAAAGTGTGTTTAATTGCCATATGCTTTGCTAAAGTGTGTTTAATTGCCAAATGTATCTGCAACTGAACAATGACATTCTTACTTGCGGCTGTTTAACAAGCCTGTGAACGCAGCAATAGAGAGAGATAGTTGTTGCCCTCAACAGAATGTGAAAGACCTCAAGACATTGGAAGACAGCAAAGGGAATGCTCCCTGCTATCTGAGGCCAACATTATAGCCTCAAGTAACACTATCAAAAATATATTAACAACTTATTTAACTCACTGACTATTGTTTTTTTGTGTGGTACTATGCTATGTGTAAATTGGCTGCTACATTTGGCTGTAAACAACCTAACACGTTAAAAATTAAATTTTAAATTATTTTGGGATCATTGAAGTACATGTAAAGTACCTTACAACTGCAATGTCCTCTTTCATGTAGCTCAACTCTATATTTAACAAACAGATAGTTAATGTTCCATTTTATTCATTCTTGGGAATATAGCCATTAGTTCAAGTCAAGTGAGTTTATTGTCATGTGTCCCTAATAGGACAATGAAATTCTTGCTTTGCTTCAGCACAACAGAACATAGTAGGCATTGACTACAAAACAGATCAGTGTGTCCATATACCATTCTATAAATATATACACACATGAATCAATATACTGATAAAGTGCAAATAACAGTTATTTGGCTAATAAAGTTCAGTGTTTTGTCCGAGCCAGGTTTAATAGCCTGATGGCTGTGGGGAAGTAGCTATTCCTGAACCTGGTCATTGCAGTCTTCAGGCTCCTGTACCTTCTACCTGAAGGTAGTAGGGAGATGAGTGTGTGGCCAGGATGGTGTGGGTCCTTGATGATACTGCCAGCCTTTTTGAGGCAGCGACTGTGATAGATCCCCTCGATGGAATGGAGGTCAGAGCCGATGATGGACTGGGCAGTGTTTACTACTTTTTGTAGTCTTTTCCTCTCCAGGGCGCTCAAGTTGCCGAACCCAAGCCACGATGCAACCGGTCAGCATTACCAGACTAACAATTATTAATGTACCCGCATACAGGGTAGAGGCATAAACAGGAGAAAACCTTATAGACCTTGAGAGGGTTGCTACCAGTCCAGATGAAGCTGACGGTTATTTCATAATTCGACGATATTTTGCTTATTTTCAGTCTGGTCCGGTTGAACCAAACATTTCTCTCATCACATAACCAAACACTGCACTATCAAAAGCAAATATTTATATACGGTTGAATATTATCTATCATGGGGCAGGGCAGTTCCATGTAACCTTTGTAACTGTGTGAAAGTTCACAATAAATCTACAGGTGCATGCAGGATCGGGTGATTGGACCAATATGTTCACTAGCATGTAAATCAAAATGTATTTGGCACCCCACCATTTCTTGGCTGAGAAGTACCAAGCAGAGGCAAGTCGAAACTAATGACCCATTCTACCAATTTCTCAATCAAACCGAGATTAAAAGCTCTTTGTTCGAAGTTTAAACCTGAATCTTAATTTCAGCACCCTTCGCTACACACTACCTGTTCAAAATGCTAAGTTATATTGAAATGTGACCTCACAATGATTAGAGTCACAGTCACACAGTACGGAAACAGGACCTTCAGCTCATCTCGTCCATGCCGACCAAGTTGTCCCATTTGCCAGTGTTTGGCCCATATTTCTTCCTATACCTGAACCCGTCCAAATGTCTTTTAAATGTTGTTATTGTACCTGCCTCAACTATTCTCACTGGCAGCTCGTTCCATTGACCCACCATCCTCTGTGCGAAACTGTTGCCCCTTGGGACATGCAAAGTGATTACAGGGAGTTAGGCAAAAATAATAAAAAAGCAGGACCTCCGAGGTAGTAATTTCCAGATTACTCCCAGTGCCATGTGCTAGTGAGGGTTGGCAAAAGTAGATAGCACAGGATAATGAGTTGCTAGCGCGTTGGTGCAGGGGGCAGGTTCAGATTTTTGGACTATTAGGATCTCTTTGGGCCAGAGGAGACCTGTATAGTAGGGAGCGGTCGCTCCTAAATGGAGGGGAACCAATATGCTGACTTTGAAGGCAAATTAAGGAGACTTTGAAGGTATTTGACGGGAATTGGCTGGGATAGACTGGCAAATTATACTTAAAGGGTTGACAGTGGAGATGCAATGGTGAAGATTAAAGACGGCATGGATGAACTCCAGGTGAATTGCCTACTCACTCAACTGTTGCCTGAATAATACATACTGAATAACACCCCAGTACACCCGAAACTGAAATCCTATCCAAGTATCATTTTTCCTCGAGGAAGGCAAATCTCAACAGCGTTAGCAGACTGCTCGTCGCTATATTCCAAAGGGAGCAAGAGTTACACATACCTCCTCCTACTCTGATCAAGAATTACACACCCTCCTACTTTACAGTCAGGTAAACAAGTACAAACCTGGCATGACCTCCACTCTACCGCGGCTCAGTACAACAGAGATTTATAGGACCTGGCAGCTCAGCTGAATGACAACGCTTTGCAGAGGTTTAAAACACATGGCCATTAAAATAAATAGGACACGGTTGTTTGAACTTACCACCATAACACGTCCTAAAGTCGCCAACATTTTCCCTTCCCACCGCTGGCTTCAAAGTTAAAGCTGCCAAACATCCACTACTACATTCCGAACTCAGCAGAATGGGGTGTGCTCGACTGGTCGACTGACATTATCGTTCTCCAGTCACAGTGCAGATGTGTCACCCAAACGCAGTGTTTACCGCCCAGGAACCACAACGTCGATCGCTGACCGCCGCCATGTTTGTGCGGGGCAAAAGCTCCCTGCGTACAAGAACATATTTTAAAACAAGTGCACTAGTCAACTATTGTTCAAGCATTACTGGTGAAATTCATGAAAATGTTTGAAAGTCTTCCAAGATAGGAAATAGAAGCAAAAAACAACTAGTTAAAGGGACCGTGCCACACACAAACATGGACGGTCGTTGTCATAATATTTAACTTATTTACGATTCGCACCGTTCGACACCAGACATCGCTCACTCTTTAAATGTAACCAAATTATGCAGGCGTGCGTTTTTTATTTTTGCGATAGGCTTGAATGACACTTGACAGGGGGCGAAGATCAAAGGGCGGGTCTGGTTTGCACTTCCGGGTTGGGCGTTGTGAAGGAGTTCTCTGGGTGTAAATATGGCAGGTTCTAGTGAGTCAGGTCAGTATCTGGGCAAGAGTTTCTCTCTTATTATTTATTCTTATAAGGGGATTCACTATCTTACTCTGCCCCATGTGCTGATAAGTATTTGTCGATATACATATAATATTTGCCGTTCTCTGGGTGTAAATATGGCAGGTTCTAGTGAATCAGATCAGTACCTGGGCAAGAGTTCCTCTCTTATTATTTATTTTTATAAGGGGATTCACTATCTTACTCTGCCCCATGTGCTGATAAGTATTTGTTGATATACATATAATATTTGCCGTCTTTAAAGCTTACCAGTGCTGGCCTTGGTTTGATTACAATGAGTACGATTAATTGAATTATAATTTAACAACAATTTTATAATTCACCTTTATTTTTTACATTTAGCAACTAATGAATCCCAAGTGCTTAGTGAAAGTTTTGAATAGGTCCGCTAATGAAAAAGAAAGATACCGTTGAGGCCACTCAGCTTTCAAACACAGTTGTGGTTGATTATCATGTCCGCTTATCTCCTTTGGGCCTATGTCGTAAATGCCATTACACACCGGGAACTCAAGTACTGACTAAGGGAGGGAATAGGCTCACAGTGTAGGAAACAATTGTAGTGGGACGTGTATATTCTCATTTTAAAAGCGTGCATTTGTTTTCCTGGTGTCGGCAATGGCAGAACAGTACTTTCTTTAACACAAGGGTCTAATGTAAACAGTTACCTAATTTACAAAAGTTGACAAATTTGTAAAGAGTTTGTTGCTAAGTTCACAATCCTTATGACTTGAAATATGGAGATGTTTAAGTTCACAGATAACACAGGTAACATCAAGCTGTGAAGTTAGCTTTCAGAACAAGTGTCAATGTTCTCCCAAGAGGTCTGTCACCCAGAGAGAGACTGGATAATTATAGCAGACTTCCTTCCTCAAATGCTGTTAGTAAACCAGATAGTTTTGTTCAATTCGTTGCTTATTATTACTTCATTCAAAGTATTCATTCAATCATTTACTTATACCATGATTTTTAAACTATTCCAGATATATTTAATTACTTGAATTTAAATTCTGAGCTGTGATGATAGGATTCAAACTAATGTCTCTTGTTCACTAACTCAGAAAGCAAACCACTGGACCCATTCCTGAATCTTGAGTGCAACCTTAGCAATCGTGTTTGTGCAGCACTGAGGGAGTGAGAATGTCATGTATTTCAAATAAGTTGTTAAATTAATGCCATCTTTTATCTCTTGAGTTGTGTGGGAGTTTAAAATATTATTTGTGTAGGAAAGAACTGCAGATGCTGGGTTAAACCGAAGATAGACACAAAATGCTGGAGTAACTCAGTGGGACAGATAGCATCTCTGGAGAGAAGGAATGGGTGACGTTTCGGGTCGAGACCCTTTTCAAACTGAAAGTCACGGGAAAGGGGAACGAGAGATATAGACGATGATGTAGAGAGATATAGAACAAATCAATTAAAGATATGCAAAAAAGTAACAATGGTAAAGGAAACAGGTCAGTGTTAGCTGTAGCTACGTGAGAATGAAAGACTTGGTGGGGGAGGGGTGGAGAGAGAGGGAATGAAGGAGTTATTTAATTTAAAGAATGCATGGATGTACTTCAAAAATTGTTCATCCCTGGCGAAAAAATAAAAAGGGGAAGGCGGCTCAACCGTGGCTAACGAGGGAAATCAAGGATAGTGTTAAATCCAAGGAAGAGGCATATCAATTGGCCAGAGGAAGGAGCAAACCGGAGGACAGGGAGAAATTTAGAACTCAACAGAGGAAGTCAAAGGGGTTAATTAAGAGGGGGGGGGGAAAGTGCATGAAAGAAAGCTTGCGGGGAATATAAAAACGGACTCTAAAAGCTTCTTTAGACATGTAAAAAGGAAAACATTAATGAAGACAAATGTAGATCCCTTGCAATCAGAGACAGGTGAATTTATAATGGGAAACAAAGAAATGGCAGAACAGTTAAACGAGTACTTTGGTTCTGTCTTCACCAAGGAAGACACAAACAATCTCCCAGAAATACTAGGGGACCGAGGATCTAATAGGAGGGAGAAACTGAAGGGAATCCACATTAATCAGGAAATGGTGTTAGGTGAACTGTTCGGACTGAAGGCAGATAAATCCCCAGGGCCTGATGGTCTGCATCCCAGAGTACTCAAGGAGGTGGCCCTAGAAATCGTGGATGCATTGGTGATCATTTTGAAAATGTTCTCTCAACTCTGGATCAGCTCCTGTGGACTGGACCCTAGCCAATGTAACCCCACTTTTTAAGAAAGGAGGGAGAGAGAAAACAGGGAATTATAGACCAGTTAGCCTTACATCAGTAGTGGGGAAGATGCTTGAGTCGATTGTTTATGATGTTATAGTAGCGCATTTGGAAAGCAGTAACAAGATCGGTCAAAGTCAACATCTATTTATGAAGGGGAAATCATGCTTGACTAATTTTCTGGAATTTTTTGAGGATGTAACAAGTAGAATGGATAAGGGAGAGCGAGTGGATGTGGTGTATCTGAACTTTCAAAAAGCCTTTGACAAGGTTTGGTTTAGTTTAGTTTATAGATACAGCACGGAAACAGGCCCTTCAGCCCACCGGGTCCGCGCCGACCAGCGATCCCCGCATATTAATACTTTCCTACACCCACTAGGGACAATTTTTACATTTACCAAGCCAATTAACCCACAAACCTATGTGTCTTTGGAATGTGGGGGGAAACCAAAGATCTCGGAGAAAACCCACACAGGTCACGGGGAGAACGTACAAACTCCGTACAGACAGCACCCGTAGTCGGGATCGAACCCGGGTCTCCCTCCGGCGCTGCATTTGCTGTAAGGCAGCAACTACCGCTGCGCCACTGTGACTGCCCAAATGGTGTCAGATTAGGAAAAAGGGAGGTCAGTCACGTAGGCAGTGAAGAGAGCTAATGGCATGTTGGCCTTCATTGTGAGAGGATTTGAGTTTAGGAGCAAGGACGTCCTACTGCAGTTGTACTGGGCCCTGGTGAGACCGCACCTGGAGTATTGTGTACAATTTTGGTCTCCTAATTTGAGGAAGGACATTATTGTTATTGAGGGAGTGCAGCGTAGGTTCCCCAGGTTAATTCCCAGGATGGTGGGACTGACATATGATGTAAGAATGGATCGACTGGGCTTGTATTCACTGGAATTTAGAAGGATGAGAGGGGATCTTATAGAAACATATAAAATTCTTAAAGGTCTAGACAGGCTAGATGCAGGAAAAATGTTCCTGATGTTGGGGGAGTCCAGAACCATAGGTCACAGTTTAAGAAGTAAGGGGTAGGCCATTTAGGACTGAGATGAGGAAAAACTGCTTCACCCAGAGACTTGTGAATCTGTGGAATTCTCTGCTACAGAAGGCAGTGGAGACCAATTCACTGGATGTTTTCAAGAGAGAGTTACATTTAGCTCTTAGGGCTAAGAAATCAAGGGATATGGGGAAAAAGCAGGTACGGGGTACTGATTTTAGATGATCAGCCATAATCATATTGAATGGCGGTGCTGGCTCGAAGGGCCGAATGGTCTACTCCTGCACCTATTTTTCTAAGTTTCTACGTGGTTAGAGAAATCCATATTCATACCCCTGGGTTGTAAGCTGCCCAAGTGAAATATGAGATGATGTTTCTCCATTTGCGTTTAGCCTCGCTCTGACAATGGAGGAGGCCAAGGACCGAAAGGCCAGTGTGGGAATAGGACGGGGAAATAAAGTGTTTAGCAACCGGCAATCATGTAGGTCCAGGTGGACTTTGCGAAGATGTTCAGCGAAATGATCACCCAGTCTATGTTTGGTCTCGCCGATGTATAACAGTCCACATCTTGAACAACGGGATACAGTAGATGAGGTTGGAGGAGGTGCAAGTGAACCTCTGCCTAACCTGAAAGGACCGTCGGGGTCCCCGGACAGAGTCGAGGGAGGAGGTATAGGGACAGGTGTTACACCTCCTGCGGTTGCAGGAGAAGGTACCTGGGGATGGGGTGGTTTGGGTGGGAAGGGAGTTGCAGAGGGAACGGTCTCTGCGGAAGGCTGAAAGGGGTGGAAGATGGGAAGATGTGACTAGTGGTGGGATCCTGTTAGAGGTGGCGACAACAAAAATGTATTTGTTGTCACGCAAAGATCAGAGGAGATTTCCAAGATGTTGTGGCCAACACATATCTTACAACCAATATAACTAAATATGTTTTTAAAACGAGATGCTGAAAATCTGAAAATTAAAAAGTGGATGTGCTTAGTGGATCAGGCAGCATCTGTGGAAGTAAATTTTTCAGCTTGAAGTCCCTTCTTCAGCTGGGGTAAATTAAAAAACGGAAGTTCGTTTTTTTGTGGCAAAAAAGGCAGGCAGAGATAAATGAAAAGACCAAGGCAATGCCCAGAATTTTGTGTCTTAAAGGCAATGTCTGGAATAGGTTGAGACCAGAGGTGGGTGCTGTGGAGATTTCTGCAAAGCTGATTATTTGGTCATTTTTGTGGGAATTTGTTGTATGACATCAGCTGCTCATTTCCTACATTATGCAAGGTATTTCAAAAGTTCTTTATTATCTGAACATGCATTGTGAAAAGTGCTGTATAAATATGAGCTCTTTCTGTCCAGAAGCCGTCAGTGTTTTTTGGACAGAACTGCTTAGAGTCATAGAGTCAAACAGGCCCCTTGGCCGAACTTGCCCACCCTGACAAACATGCCCCATCCACACTAGTTCCACCTGCCTGCATATGGCCCATATCCTTCCAACCATATCCTATCCATGTAGCTGACCAAATGTGCCTGGCCAAAAATCCTCTTTGGGAGGCATAACAAGATTAGACTAGGTGTCTTCTGCCAGGTAACTCATCTCATCAGGTTTGGGGTTGTGAGGTCAATTATTCCAGCCAAGGACATCGTGGCAACAAACACAAAATGCTGGAGGAACGCAGCGCCTCAGGCAGTATCTGCGGAGGGAATGGACAGATGGCTCGAAGGGCCGAATGGCCTACTCCTGCACCTAATTTCTATGTATCTCTGACGTTTCGGTTTGGGACCCTTCTTCAGACGAGGTCTCTTCAGAAGGGTCCAGACCCGAAGCATCACCTGTTCATTTCCTCTCCAGATGCTGCCTGTTCGCTGAGTCCTCCAGCACTTTGTATTTTGCTCCAAATTCCAGCATCTGCAGTCGCTAGTGTTGACATCACTGCACAAGTTCTTTAGGGCAGTGGCCTAGGCCCAAACATCAGCTACGACAGCTATGTTTTACCATCTTTCAATTGTAAGCAGAGTGCATATGTTTGCTGAATGGCACAGTGATTCTTTTGCAATTCCTCGACAAATAAACCAATCGATACCTACATGTAGCAGGAATTAGACTAGTGGCAAGTGACATTTATTCCATAATCGTGCCAGCAGGGAGTTTGTATACAGCTAATCCTCATGGCTTTACACTAACATACACATTCTCTGTCCATCCCCACCCTACATACAGCTTAACATGCTGTTTTTCTGTGCTCAGTTCTGGCAAAGAATTTTAGACCTGAAACCTTAACACTGTTTCTCTTCCCACAGAAGTGGCATGACCTGCTGAGTATTTCCAATATTTTCTGTTCTAAAATGCACTATAATTGTGCACCCAAGCTAGTCCAACATAACTTCCGTAAATCTGAGACCTTGATCACCAGGAAGGACTAAGGGCAGTAGGAACATGCAGACTCTATTGCCTGCAGGTTCATCTCTGTTGTACGGCATTAGGTACTAAGTTCTGGAGCTCCCACAAAACTACTTCAGGGGAGCGAGCGCCTTCACCAGAAGTAACACAGTGCTTCAGGAAGTTGGCTAATCACTGCCTTCTCAAGGGCACAGGGAGGATTAATAAACGGTGAAATTGCGGGTGATACTCACATCCTGCAAGATCAATAAATTACAACACATTGTCCACATTCCCACTCTGCCGAACAACCACCCAAAGCCATTCATTGCCTACAATGCTGGTCAGGAGCGCGATGGAACACAACCACTTGAGTGGAGGAATACAACTCCACAACACACAAGAATCTTGACACTATCCTGGACAAATTAGCACTTCATTCACTGCCCTAAGCATCAGCACCTTCACTGTCAGTACATCAGGTCTGCAGTGTGTGCTCAACAAGGTTTATTTGACAACACTTCTAACTCATGACTGCCAACTCAGCACTTCTTAAACCCATTGTCTCCACCAGCTAGAAGGACAAGGGAAATAGGTATATTTGATTGTCGCCATTCGTGACTTCCCTCCGTTAAACATTTATTTCAATGTGGAAATATATCACTTTATTTGTTCTGTCTAAATCGTGGTGATTTACCACCACCTTCTCAAGTAGTTAAAGATGAACAATAAGTGAAACGAAAATGAAGCCTTGCTAATAATGCTCACATTGTATTTCAGAGAAGAAAATTGGTTAATTTCTTACTGGTAAAAAGGTACCAGGATTAAAATTATTTAAGTCTTAGTAGGGTAGGGTAGGAGTAGGGTAGAAGTGATGGGCAATGTGAGATGGTTCATTTCCCTGGAGATTAGTATGTGGAAGGCATTGCAGTGAAGCCTGGTGCTCTCATTTCCCGGTAGCCATTTGCCTCCCAAGCAAAACGAGAAGTGGGAAATGTTTGCTTTTTTTTCAAGCTTTTCCCATTGTAGCTGTGTCACCTGGGATCACATTTGTTGACAACCTTGGGATCTCTCGGCCTGAAACCTGCCATTACCATAAGGGAATAATATCAGTATTAAAGGTAACTAATTTAACAAATTGCATTGTGGAAACTGGAAACCAAGCAGTGAATCACATAAAAACAGACATGATAGTGGTTCTTGCAGTTCATTCTTCCATTAAAATGGAAATGTCCACCTGTCTTCCTCATGAATGATTCTTGCTTCTAGACCACACCAGATATGGATCTTTGTTTATATAAAATTGTATTTCTTAGTTTTAAGCCAAAACTTGCCTTTCACCAGTATGGTTTCTCCTTATTCTACAGTATTAGTTTAACTTGAATGGTGCTTCAGATTAACCAAGGAATATTCCATATACTTTTATAATGCTGAACTATATTCATCCCTCCACCACTGCTGTTTGTGACTTACAGTCTGGTAATATCTTGATTTTAAAATATTGTTCCTTGTTTTCAAATCTTTGCTTGGTCCATCTTCTTATGGTAATGGCAGCCTTTGATAAGGTCCCACATAAAGGTAATGGCAGCCTTTGATAAGGTCCCTTTTGATAAGGTGGGCAAAATTAGAGCACGTGGTATTGGGGGTAAGGTACTGACATGGATAGAGAAGTGGTTGGCAGACAGGAAACAAAGAGTAGAGATTAATGGGTCCCTTTCTGAATGGCAGGCAGTGACTAGTGGGGTACCGCAAGGCTCGGTGCTGGGACTGCAGCTATTTACAATATACATAAATGATTTAGATGAAGGGATTAAAAGTAACATTAGCAAATTTGCAGATGACACAAAGCTGGGTGGCAGTGTGAACTGTGAGGAGGATGCTATGAGGATGCAGAGTGACTTGAACAGGTTGGGAGAGTGGGCAGATGCATGGTAGATGCAGTTTAATGTGGATAAATGTGAGGTTATCCACTTTGGTGGCAAGAACAGGAAGGCGGATTATTATCTGAATGGTGTCAAGTTAGGAAAAGGGGAAGTACAATGTGATCTGGGTGTTCTTGTTCATCAGACACTGAAAGTAAGCATGCAGGTACAGCAGGCAGTGAAGAAAACTAATGGCATGTTGGCCTTCATAACAAGAGGAGTTGAGTATAGGAGCAAAGAGGTCCTTCTATAATTGTACAGGGCCCTAGTGAGACCACACCTGGAGTATTGTGTGCAGTTTTGGTCTCCAAATTTGAGGAAGGACATTCTTGCTATTGAGGGAGTACTGCGTAGGTTCACAAGGTTAATTCCAGGGATGGCGGGACAGTCATATGTTGATAGAATGGAGTGATTGGGCTTGTATACATTGGTCTTTAGAAGGATGAAAGGATATCTTATTGAAACATATAAGATTATTAATGGATTGGACACGCTAGAGGCAGGAAACATGTTCCCGATGTTGGGGGAATCAAGAACCAGTGGCCACAGTTTAAGAATAAGGGGTAGGCCATTTAGAACAGAGATGAGGAAAAATCTTTTCACCCAGAGAGTTGTGAATCTGTGGAATTCTCTGCCTCAGAAGGCAGTGGAGGCCAATTCTCTGGATGCTTTCAAGAGAGAGTTAGATAGAGCTCTTAAAGATAGCGAAGTCAAGGGATATGGGGAGAAGGCAGGAACAGGGTACTGATTGTGGATGATCAGCCATGATCACAGTGAATGGCAGTGCTGGCTTGAAGGGCCGAATGGCCTACTCCTGCACCTATTGTTTATTGTCTGTAACCCCTTCAGTCTAAAACCCTCCAGAGAATCTACAGTCTTGAGTTTTTTTAATTTAAGTTACTGCACTGTTGAATCATAGAAATGTTACAACATAGAAGGCCAATCAGCCCATCATATCTATGACAACTTCTCGCAGCGTAATTTTATCATTCCTGTACATGATAGGAATGCAACTTCACTCCATAACCTTGAGCTCGCCTGTATATTACTCCATTGCTACGGGATTCCTCACCCAATAACTTATACGGCATTTTATTAAATGCCTTTTGGAAATTCAAAAACAATCACTGGTTTCTCTTTATCCACACTCAAAGAAAGTCAGTAAATTTGTCACGCATAATTTGCCTTTCAAAAAATCACGTCTACTTTCCTTAAATGTATTATGATTCACTAAAAGTCCTGATTCCACTTTGGATTCCAGCTTTTCCCAATGGCAGCTATTAGGCTGACTGACCAGTAGTTCCCTGCTTTCCTATATCCATATATTTTGAATAGGGACATCACATTTGAGATTTACCAATCCTCCGGGATCATAGGAATTTTCAGAAGATCACAACATGTGCAAGTTATGCCCTTTCACAATTGATAATAACTTGCACCATTACTGAGATGAACTTTCTGTGAGTTGGATTTTGAAATTTATTTCCAGCTGTTGAAAGGGTTTTGATAAGAGTAAACGAAGAGCATGTTTTCACTGCAGGATGGTCAGTAACCAGGCAAAAGACTTTCACTTACTTGTAAAAAATATATGTTGATCTTTTCCTATTATAATTTGGATACACTGCCCAAAAAAATGATGGAAACGAAGTCAATAGCAGCGCTTTAAAGAGATTTTGATAAATATTTAAAGGAGATAAATATTTAAAGGATTGCCCATCTGTGGAAAAGCAGGGAGTAGGATAAATGTGAAAGAGCTGTTTTGTTGTGTCATGTTTTCTCATATGTAATTCCTTAAAAGAAATACACCTGATGAAAGAAATCGGCTTGTAAATCTATAAACTCAAATTGATTGATCTCAAATTTGAGCTATGCTCTATTGAGCAGATCTTTTCCGTTCTGGATGCAAACTTTCTCTGCAGAATTGTAATGATGGATTCCTGGTCGTAATGATCTGTCCCTGTGTCTTCAGTAAGGAATTTATTTTTCTGTCATCAAAATAGCTCACTTGGCCCATTATGCACTTGAAAGAGCTATCCAATTAGTTCTACTTGTACCATCCAGCTGTTGGTGTGTTGCTGCATGTACCCAATCCATCAATGTATTGTTCTGTAGAAGCTGCTTGTGTTGTCTGAAAGCATTGAATGGGGCACTTTCATGTTACATTTTAACAGCAGTCACTGTCACTGTCACTGCTGTGTCACACACAGGTAAACAAATTAACATCAATCCTCTCTTGGGGACAATTTCTCGTTTTCTTCTACTTTAAATTGTCCTCCACTCGCATGGTATTGACTAAAATTCTCGAAACCTTACATACCTTCATTCCTTGAGAGCTTTTATATTTTTTTCCAATCTTCCTCCCACTGAACCACCCGATAGTTCTCTCTCGGTCAAGCATGTCTCAATGGGTAGCCTCTGAGAAAGAAGGTTGAGCGTGAGTTCCATTTGGTGACTCGACCACATAATCCCCATTGGCTCTCCCAGTATACATCTGAGGAAGTGCTGCAATGTTGGAAGTGCTTTTTCATTTTGCAATGTGACTCATTTGAGATCCCATGGACTGTCAGGTGAACAGAAATTTGAAAAAGGTAATTTCTTGTCAATAGCTTGACCAGCATTTGTCACTCAATAACATATTTGCTTATTATAAGTATGGTTACACTTTTGAACAGTGCAAAAAGTGCTATATAAAATCTGAATTTTTAAAATGCTGTTGTGTACATGCACAGGCTCGTCTCCTGAGGAAGAGATGCGGATGTCATTCACCAATCACACCTTCATTGTACCAAAGAAAGAGATCAATATGTTTACAGACATGGTGAAGTGGAAGCGCTCTCAGGTACTGGATTGTTTGGAGTTTCCTGCGGTCTGTCATGAATAACTTGTCCGATCAGCTCTTGCTGTGAGGGTTGAGTTTCTGACAAAATGAGTTAAAACTAGTTGAAACTTCTCCCTTCTCACCCAAGCTCCATATAGTAGAAAATGTTTAAGGGAAGATATAATTGTGCCCAATGTGCAGCACAACGGTGCAGCTGGTAGTACTGCTGCCTCAGCGCCAGAGACCTGGGATAAATGCTGACCTCGGGTATTGACTGTGTGGAGTTTGCACGTTCTCCCTGTGACGACGCGGGTGCCCTGGTCCTCAATTTCCTCCCACATTCCAAAGACTTGCGGGTTTGTAGTTTAATTAGCCTCTGCAAATTGCCCCTAGTGTGAATGGGTGATCAATAGTCAGCGTGGACTCTGGGCCAGAGGTCTGTTTTCACGCTGTATCTTTATTCCATTCAACCAATTGTGAAGGCTTTTTGACATTGCTTGCAATTTGGAACACATCGATTTAAAAGGGTGCTGAATTTGTTTCACTTTATTAACATTCAAAAGAGTTTGGGGTACTTGGATAAAAGGTTGTAAGGCTTTTGGGGGGAACAATAGATTAGTGATGATTATTTGGATAGTTCTATTAAAGAGCCAAAGCACCCATGAGTGTCAGAATGGTGGCTTTCTGCTATATCATTTTATCATAATGTGTGGAGTCAATTTGTATTCATTTATTTACAACTTACGCAGTGGAATATCAAAAATGTAAGATGCCTCCTGCTGTACATTTCTTCAGGCCATCAAATAGTTAAATGTTACTCTGTGTACAACAAAGTATGTTCCAATAAAGAGGGTGCAAAGAATATTCCTACCTCCCAATGATTGGTAGCCATTCAGTTAGATCATAACTGATCCATTCAGGTACTCGATTTGGTTCTGTATCCCTTAAACCTCTTACCAAACAGACACCTAGCAATGTTGTAGGAATGAACTGCAGTTGCTGGTTTAAACCGAAGATAGACAAAATGTTGGAGTAACTCAGCGGGACATTCAGCATCTCTGGATAGAAGGAATGGGTGATGTTTCGGGTCGAGACCCTTCCTCAGGTTGAATCAAGGGAGAGGGAGATTCAGAGAAAATATAAGGTGTGAAAACAAGACAAAGGGGATGGAGATCAAGGAAAATGTAGAATAGATCATTGTTAGCTAGGAGAAGGTAACAACAAGCAAACAGATACAATGTAAAGGAGGACTAGTCGGAGAACTGAGAAGAGGGGAGGGATGGAGAGAGTGGGAAGGCAAAGGTTACTTGAAGTTAGAGAAGTCAATCTCAGTTTTCAAACTTCCAAGTTTTTTCCAGTACTTTTCTTTTGTGAGTGTTCCAGTCACCTTATGTGTGAAGAAGTGCTATCTGACAACGCTCTTGAAAGGTCTACTAACTTTAACTGGTGGGTCAGGCGCTCTAACCTCTTGATCTTATGAAGGTGGAGGTGCACTCACATGTATGTTATTTTGGCTGAGAAGAGTGGATGTTTTCATATTTTTGGTGTCTTTGACCCTATTGACAGTGGAGAATGTAGGTTTGGGAAATAGACTCTTAGGGTGGTGGAAAGGCTGCAGATCAAATGGACTGCTGTAGCCTGGAGCTCTGGACCACACTGCGATTCATGAGTTCTGCTGTAACTGCACTTGGGAATGATTTTATTTTCATTCATTTTATATTTAAAAAATTGCATGTTAAAATCTAAGATTGCTTAAAGGTTTAGTAAGTTCTACAGTTTACCTCAATGGTACTTTATTGTCACAGGTACCGAGGTACAGTGACATTCTTTTTTGCATACTGTTCAGTAAAAGTATTACTATATATGTACAATCTTACATTAAGTACAAGTGTATAAGAACAGTACGTGAGACAATATATCTGAGATCTGTATCACCTTCTCTCACTCCCTCAAGGCTTATGCGGACTACGTTGGGTTTATTGTGGCACTGAATGAAAGCGTGAAAGCGAAAAAGCTCACATGTGACTATAAAACTTCCAAGGTAGGAACGATAAGTTGTGAGCTTGATTTTTTGTGAAGCCGTCTACTCTATTAATGTTATAAAATACACATGTTTTACACTGGGGTAAAATGAAGGGACATTTTTTACCACCTGCCCAAAAAAGATATCGGGTTAAGTGACCAAAAAAAATTGATAATGGGGTAGGTTAGTGGTAATGAAAGGAGAGAGAAATGAAAAGATCTAGGTACGTAATTCTAAAGCTTAAGTCTGCAGAGTTGAAGCTCCAGGCTTGTCTTAAGAACTCTTCACATTTCATTTAAAAGTTTCTTTTGATCAAGCAGGAGCTGTGAATATAAGGGGTTTAACAGGCTTTTCATCTTCTGATCTTTCATCACGCAGAAGAAATTTACAAAGGATTGCATAGGCCCCAGTTCCTCCTCAGCTGTTGATGATATGTCAATATGCTGTTGTAGTTGAGTTACTACATTAGAACCATTGATGTGATAATGTAAGTTCAACGTTCCCCATGGTAGTTGAGACATTTAAATTCAAGTAAGTAAATAAAAAGCGTATCAATAATAGTGATCATGAAGCGACTGGATTGTTATAATTCTGTCCAGTATGGCCTGTGGCGGCAGCACATACACTCCTAACTGCCTCCTCTGTTCGAGATAATTGGGGAGGAACAATAAATGTCCATTGTGCAAACATTGTCCACGTTATGAATGAATAACGTGGAAGTGCTTTTCCCTCTCCTTGCATCTTACCACAGTGCTGCTGAATTTAGACATCGCAACTTATGCAATGGCAGATGCGAGGCAGAATTGCAACTGTTAATGTTATGTTGCATAATCTAAGGGGAAAAAAAGGAGTTCCCTAATGGCTTGATGTTAATTCAAATGACATAAGAGAGGAAAGAAACTTGCATTTATCTATCATCTTTGACATCTAGATATAGCTTACGATTAATTAAGTTCTTCCGAAGTGTCATTGTAATATTATAAGATTCTATCAGTTTGCATAAAGAGGGCTCCTCTTAATAAAGTATGTCTGAAGTGTGATCACTGTTGTAATAAAGGGAAAACATCTACCACTTTGTGCACAGATTGCTTCCGTCAATTGAATACTTATCTGTAGTCACTGTTATTATGTAGGAAAAGCCTCTGCTAATTTGCACAGAGGAAACTATCACAAACAGACAAATAATCTGACTCGGTGGTATTGAGGGAAAAATATTGATAAGGGCACTGGAGAAAATGCAGTATTTTACATCCTTCTGAGAATGCAGACTGAGTGTGTGTTTATAATTTCATTAAACAAACACCTCCCACACTGTCAGGCTGCATGATGTGTTTAATCTCAGTAATGGGCCATAATATCCCATAACCTTCATGATGGAGATGGGGTACTTAACCCCTAGACACCACTCTAGTCTAGTTGGGTGGCTGATTTCACCCTTCCCATTGCCTTTCCAGTGATTGAAAGCAGACTACCACTCAGAGACTCCAATGGCATGGGCAGTCCAATCCACGCTTCCAAAATTATCCAGAGTAAGACAACCGACTTCAGAGAGCCTTTTCACATGAGAGCAGATGTAAAGGTGCGTAGCACTGAGCAATTGCCTCGCCATTTGTGTGTGTCTATGTGCACGTTTAGCTATGCCGTTGTATATAATGACTGGAAGTGACTGATTTGAATCTGCCAAATATGCAAGAATTACATTTAGACACGAGGAACTGCAGATGCTGGAATCTTGAGCAAAAAACACAAAATGCTGAAGGAACTCAGCGGATCGGGCAACTTTGGAGTAAATGGATAGATGACGTTTCAGGTTGGGACCCTTTTTCAGGATTACATGGTGTTCTGAAAAATGTTTTATCTCTGAACCAATATCACCTAAAATATATAATCTGGTCATTATCAAATAGATAGTTTGGGGATCCTATTGTGCATAAATTATCTGTTATGTTTTCTCCATTACAACTGTGCTTACACTTCCCAGAGGACATCATTGACTATAAAGTAGCATAGGGCATAGTGAATGCCACAGTATAAATGCAAGGTCCCTCGTTCTCTGTTCAGATAGTGTGCAGGAGTGGTTACTGAGACCACATGCTTTTTTTTATATCTGCAGCCAGTAGAGAAACTAACTGTGCTCCTAAACACCCTGGACCGGTGGATCGATGAGACCCCTCCAGTCGATCAACCTTCCCGATTTGGTAATAAGGCGTACCGCACGTGGTACAGCAAGCTCGAGAAGGTATGGACTTATTCAAAGAGTGAATTACTGACATGAATTTTTTTTAAAGTTACATCACTAAAGCTTTTTTTCAAGTGAACTTTCAGCAATGCTAATTTAAAAAATATATCGTTTTAAATTTTGAGGTAGCAGTTGGAGGAGGAATAAATACATTTGCCTGTGGTTTAAATGTGGGAAAATAAATTTCTGGTTGGTCTCAAGAACTTCTTTACAAAATCATTTAATGTTTTAATTTCACATTTGACATAAACAGAAACCAGAAAAGGTAAAAATAAATCATCTGATGTTGGTCTGAAGGAGGATCCTGAGCCAAAATATAGTCTGTCCATTTCCTCCACGGGTGCTGCCTGACCCACTGAATTCTTCCAGGAGATTGCCTTTCACACATGCAAAATTGTTGGGTGTTGGGATAGGCAAGAACTACAGTATGTTAGTTGGTTATTTACGATAAGAACTGAGATGACTGTTTCTTCAGTGATCATATGTTTCTCATAATTTATGTCCATCCCGTTGCATAATGATATCAATCAGGTTCCCCAACCTTTCCCTGCTTTGGCTTCTCGGCAAAGATGATGTATCTATCCTGGAAGAACTGTGGAAGGAAATGGACTGATGACATTTTGGGTCTGAACCCTTCTGCAGTCTGAAGAATGGTCCTGGCCTGCTGAGTTTTTTCTAGCACTTTGTTTTTTGTTCAGGATTCCAGCATCTACAGTCCCTTGTGCCTCCATGTATATATGTTGCTCTATTTGGATTTGGCTCCTGTTTCATGCTGGGAATCTATGTCTTTTCCACTCTGGCTCTATAGGAAAAATATCAGTGCCTAGTTTTTCAGCCATGTAGAGAGAGGATATTGTGCAAGTCAAATAGGTCAGTTGATGTCTGGGCTATCTTATGAAAATTGGAGACATTGATGTGGTGCAGAAGGATAGATCTTATCATGAGGAAGAGAACATAATATAAAGGGTTGTTAGAAATGGATCCAGAACATTTGGCTATTGCACCCTGTCCCATGGCTGCATCTGAGAGAGGGAGATGGATCACGAGAGTTCAAGAGAGACGCAAACTCAGATGAGATGGGGCTATCCTGTGGTGTACACGAACTGGCGACGATACAGAAGTGGCTTCATGGAAGGAGGCGGAGGGTGGTGGTGGAAGGATGTTTTTTCAGACTGGACGTCTATGACGAGTGATGTGCCTCAGGGAACAGTGGTGGCCCATTGCTATCTGTGGTTTTGTCAACGAATTGGATGAGAATTTAGATGTTATGATTAGTAAGTTTGCAGATGACACTAAAATGGAAATTGACAGGTTCTTGATTAGTAAGGGTGCCAAAGGTTATGGGAAGAAGGCAGGAGAATGGGGTTGAGAGGGAAAGATAGATCAGCCATGATTCAATAGCAGAGTAGATTCGATGGGCTGAATGGCATAATTCTGCTTCTATGACATGAACATAAAGTGGGTGGTATCATAGATAGTGAAGAGGGTTATTAAAAGGCTCATTACAGCAAGCTCTAGAGCAATTGGGCAAGTGGGCTGAGGACTGGCAAGGAGCAGACACATCGATAGGGCGGTCAAGAAGGCATTTGGCTGTCATCAGTCAGGGCATTGAGTTTAGAAGTTGGGACATTATGTTACAGTTGTACAAGACCACTGCCGAGGCCTAACGAGTACTATGTTTGGTTTTGGTCACCCTGCTATAGGAAGGATGTCATTAAAATGGAAAGAGTGCAGAGAAGATTTACGAGGATGTTGCCAAGACATAAGGGCCTGTGCTAAAGGGAGAGGTTGGGCAGGTTAGGACTTTAATCCTTGGCGCTCAGGAGGCTGAGGGGTGACCTTATGGAGGTGTGATCTTATAGAGATGTAGAATATCATGAGGGGAATTGATAAGGTGAATGCGAAAAGTTTAAAAAAAAATCCAGGGTAGGGGAATCAAAAACAAGAGGACATATGTTTAAGGTGAGAGGGACAACATTTAAAAGACACTTGGACATGTACATGGATAGGAATTGTATGGAGGGATATGGGCCGAATGCAAGAAAATGAGTAGATTAGGTGGGCACCTTGGTCAGCAGGGATAAGTCGGGCTGAAGGACCTGTCTTCATGCTGTATGACTCTATAAGGCAGTGTTACTTGGTGTCCCTTGGTGTTCCAGGAAAGGGAGGTTTGGTTAAGTGCCATTCATGAGTTCCCAGCACTTGCACTAATTAATAATTTACTTTATTGCTGTAGGAAGCTGAAAACCTGCTGTCTGCTGTAATTCCCAAAGAGCTGAGAGCTGCTGTCCCCGAGGTTGCTGTGTATTTAAAGGAATCTGTGGGTAATCCGACGAGAATAGACTATGGAACAGGTACCAATATTTACAAATATACCAGCCTCTCATCTGGGTGGCTCAGTACCCCATTCTGCATACTTTTACCCCTGCAAGTTTATCATCGTATTTTTGGTTTGTTGTTCCACTCCAGAGAGGGAAGCAAATATTGTGACACTCCTGTGCCAACAACACTCAGGACTGTCGAAGAGTTACTAAATTTTGGATAAATTGTTAAACTGCGCCCCTGCCTGCCCTCAGGTGAATGTAAACGATCCAGTGCCCAATTAAAAAAAAGAAGTTACGTTCTTGGAATAAGCTATTTTTACTTCACCATTATTTAAAAAAATGCTAGGTCATGTTAGAGAGCAGAGGGGTCAACCACTTTGCTGTATAACTGGAGTCACAACTTTTGAAAGTTCATGAGTGAAACACATGTCTTTTTTACAACAGTCTGATAAGTCTATTAGCTCTTCATTCACAGTTATTTACTTCACTGTTGAAATTCTCAGTTAGTAAAGTGAGGGGTTGTATTCATGTCCCTGATTAATGACTCCAGGATTATAAGAGTCTATTTATACTTGCCAAAAACAAAACACTATTGCAACAGATTATCTGGTCATTTTCACCTTTGTTCTTTGGTGAAACTAGCTGATGATTAATGCATTTAACATTAAGTCAACGAGGTACTTCAATTAGCAAATGAGCCACTAGATAAATTAACAAAAATACCGTGATTAGTTTTGGAACTCCTGAAAACATTCCACGATTGCAGGACTTAATATTTTGCCCAGCCACGGTTTGTGTTGCTCCAAGATTGACCACTAGATGGGAGTGTTTGTTAAGCAATTAGATTGCTACACTTTCACACATTGGCATCTGGACATTAAATCCACGTTGTGGTGTTTCAAAAACACTCATTTGCATTGCCACTAATAAACATTACATGCAACCAACCTCAAAATGATTTTTTTAAATGTTGCATTCTCGATTCCTGCCCTACAGACACTTATAATGTTTCCTGTGTTTAATTTCATTCCCTGGTGGAAAGTGTAAACAGTCAATAGTGTATGTTCATAACTTCATGCCTCTGCGAAGAGGGGCAAGGGATTTGGGATAATTAATTTGGGATAATTAATACTCCAGTTCTGCTTTCATTCTTTCATATTGGTCGAGATTTCCCCCTTTCATAGAATAAGGTGTTAAACAACATGTATTATCTTGCACAGTAACAGACTGCAGATGTAATTGCTCAATAGGTTATCTCTACTGCATTAATTCTAAGGAGATCTGATTTTCTCAAACTGGAACATTTTCAGTTTTGCTTTTAGGAAGTATAAATTGACTCTTATAATCCTGGAGTTTTTACAGATTATATAAAGAGTAAAAGAGAAACAAGATGTGAACATTTGACCATTGGAAAATGCCACTTGGGAAGTAGTAATGGGGAACAAAGAAATGGCGGATGAACTGAATACGTTTTTTGCGTCAGTCTTCACAGTGGAAGATGCCAGCAATGTGTCCGAAATTGAAGAGAGTCAGGGGGCAGAAGTAAATGCAGTCGCTATTACTGATGAGAATGTGTTTAGGAAGCTGAGAGGTCTGAAGATGGTTAAGTCACTTGGATCAGATGGATAACACCCCAGAGTTCTGAAAGTGTTGGCGGTTGAGATTGTGGAGGCACTGATAGTGATCTTTCAAGAATCACTGGAGTCAGGAATGGTTCCAGAGATCTGTAATCGCAAATATAACTCCATTGTTAGCCCAGTTAGTCTGACTTCTGTGGTTGGTAAAATTTTAGAGTCCATTATTAAGGATGAGCTTTTGGGGAACTTGGGAGCACATGACAGAAGTCAGCATGGTTTTGTTACGGGGAGATCTTTCCTGACAAATCTGTTGATGTTTTTAGAGGAGGCAACAAGTAGGATAGACAAAGGAGAGTCAGTGGATGTTGTTCACTTGGATTGTAGGAAGTCCTTTGATAAGGTGCCACACATGTGGCTGCTAAAGAAGATAGGAGCCCATGGTATTAGAGTCAAGTTACTGGTCTGGATGGAGGATTGGCTGACTGGCAGATGCAAAGAGTGGGAATAAAGGGGGATTGTTCTGGTGCTAGTGACTAGGAGAGGACAAAGATTTAAAGTGAGGGGGAAAGATTTAATAGGAACTTGAGGGGCAACATTTTTACACAAAGGGTGGTAGGTATTTGAAATGAGCTTCCAGAGGAGGTAGTTGAGGCAGGTACTGACACAACATTTTGACAAGCACATGGATAAGATACGTTTAGAAGGGTATGAGCCAAACACCGGCAGGTGGGGCTAGTGTAGATGGGTTTGTTGGTCGGCATGGGCAACTTGGGCTGAAAGGCATGTTCCGCCTTGTATGACTAGTGGTGTTTTGCAGGGGTCGGTGTTGGGTCTGCTACATTTCACGTTATATGTTAATGATCTGGATGAGGGAATTGATGGCTTTGTGGCCAAGTTTGGGGATTAAATGAAGATAGGTTGAGGAGGCAGGTGGTGTTGTGGAAGCAGGGAGGCTGCAGGAGGACTATGTAGGAAAGTGTACTTCATGCATTTTGATAGAAGGTATAAAGGCATAGACTACATTCTAAATGGAAAGAGGATTCAGAAAGCGGCAGTGCAAAGGACCTTGGGAGTGCTGGTACAGGATTCCCAAAAGGTTCATTTGCAGATTGAGTCGGCAGTAAGGAAGGCAAATGCAATGCTAGCTTTCATAATGGGGTTAGGAGGGAGAGATAGATCAACCATGATTGAATGGCGGAGTAGACTTGTTGGGCCGAATGGCCTGATTCTGCTCCTATCACGTGATCTTATGATTTTGAGGGTACAAGGATGTATAACCAAGGATGTAATGCAGAGACTTCACAGGCACTGGTGAGGCCACTTTTGGAATATTGTGAGTTTTGTGCCCCATATCTGCGGAAGGATGTGGTGGTTTTGGAGAGGATCCAGTGGAGGTTTACAAGAATGATCCCTGGTACAATTGGGTTAACGTATGAGGAGTGCTTGACGGCTCTAGGCCTGTACTCGCTGGAGTTTAGAAGGATGTGGGGGATCTCATTGAAACCTACCGTGTAATGGAAAGCCGAGATAGAGTGGATTTGAAAACAATGTTTCCAGTAAAGGGAGAATCTAGAACCAGAGAGCACAGCCTCGGAATAAAAGGACGTACCTTCAAACTGGAGATGAGAAGGAATTTCTTTAGCCAGAGGGTGCCACAGATGGCTGTGGAGGCCAAGTCAATGGGTATTTTTACATCAAAGATGGATAGATTCTTGATTAGTTAGGGTGCCAAAGGTTATGGGGAGAAGGCACAAAATGGGATTGAGAGGGGAAAAATAGATCAGCCACGATTGAATGGCACAGCAGACTCAATGGGCTGGATGGCCTAATTCTGCTCCTATATCTTATGGCTTATTATTCAAGGACATGAATTCAAAACCTGACTTTGCTAACTAATAATTTCAATTCAGTTACTTAAATAATCTGAAATAAAGAGCTAATATCGTTGATGCTAACCTATTAAACTGTTGTACTAGTGAATGTTTCACTAATAAATGTTAGGAAGCAACCTGCAGTTGTGACTTGTTGTAGAGATGAGTGGTTGACTTCTCTGCTCTCTAAAGTGATTTAGCAAACCATTTACTCTGGATCCATTCGGGATGAGCAAAGAATGCTGATGTGATACTGATGTCTTGTGAAATGTTAATACAAACCTGCTTTAAAAAGGAAGCACAGGAGGATGCTCACCCGGTGCGGACCCGAGGCCAGAAAGATCCCAGACTTGCTTCCAGTTAGTTTGGAAGAGGAGGAAATTCAGCCAGAATTTCTGGTTGTGTTTGCCTTGTGAAAAATGCTTATTGGGATTGGGGTCAAGTTCAAGTTGATAGAGGAACGCGACTGTTACAGTAAGATCAAACTGCCATCACTCAGTCGCCTGTGCCCACACATTGAAGAATGATCATTGATAACGAGGTGCCAGAGGATGACTGGTTTGGCAAACCCTATTCCAGAGCTGCCAAGTAGTACGGATTTTCCGTATTTTGTACGGAAATGCGATTAGAATACGGATGCACGATTTTGTGTTATTAAATACGGATTTAAAATACCGAGTTCAGTTCAGTCTGAAGAAGGGTCTCGACCAGAAACGTCACCTATTCCTTCTCTCCAGAGTCGCTGCCTGTCCCGCTCCAGGTTTAAATAGAGTGCTGTCAGTTTAACGTGTGGGAATTTAAACAAAGCGCTGTGGGTTCTAAATATAGCGCTACCGGCTGGAGCGCTATGGGCTTTAAACATAGCGCTATGGGCTTTACACATAGTGCTATGGCCACAGCGCTATGGGTCACAGACTATTCAGGAACATTCTCGTATAACAATGAGTCTTTGGAATTCTCTTTCTCAGTGGAAGTTGAGCCATTGATTATTTTTCAAGCAGTGGTGGAATTCTGGATAAGCCTAGTGGTGAAAGGTTACCAGTGCGATTGCAGTTACATTGCGATTGGCCTTGATTTTACAGAACGGTGGGTGGGCTCAAGGGGGAGAGAGGGAGGGGTTGAGAGAGGGTCGGGTGGAGAGAGGGAGAGGATGGAGAGGAGAGGGAGAGAGGGAATAAGAAAGGGAGGGAGAATAAAAGGAAGGAGGAGAGAGAGAGGAAGGGTGTGAGGGAAAGGGGGAGGGGGAGAGAGAGAGGGAGGTCAAGGGGGATGGAGGGAGGGAGAGAGAGGAAGGAGAGGGAGCGAGGGAGGAAGAGGGAGGCTTCCAAAATGGCTCCTACATCATCATCTGGTGCTAAAAGCAGGAAGCAGCCATTCAAACAGCAGTATACAAAGAGATGGCAATGAATGCACTGTCAAGTATGGTGTGTAGAAGACATGTCAATTGGTAGCAAAGTTACGCATTCTTGTACTCTTACATTGGTATGACCGCACATTAAAAAAACATTTTTTTCAGCAAAATGGCACCGCGTAAAAATACTGATTTCCTCAGCAAAATACTGATTTTCAGGTACTAAAATACTGAAATGCTCTGACAAAACTTGGCAGCTCTGCTATTCTGTCAACACTTGCAATAAAAGAGGGCAGCAATTCTCCCATATGCTCATTTCAGCACTGAATGCCGTTACTCTAGATGTTGTTTGCAGCTTGGAAGCAGTTACTAGTCTTTGGTACTTCTTGAGTAATGCTAATGAATTAGAAACACGAGGAACTGCAGATGATGGAATCTTGAGTGGAGAACAGAGTTCTGGAAAAACTCAGTAGGTCAGGCAGCATCTCTGGGGACATGGAAATGGGACATGGAAAGATGATGTTCCTTCTTCAGACGAGTTACTGTTGTAACGTAAGAAACATTGACACAATTATGCGGACATAAGTGATGATTTGAGAGCGGCACAGTGGTGCAACGGTAGAGTTGCTGCCTTACAGCGCCAGAGACCCAGGTTCGATGCTGTCTCGGTGGGCCGATGTGCCTGTTTCCGCTCTGTTTCTCAAAAGTCCAAAGTGATAATGGTCAGATAATCTGTTTTAGTGTTGTTTGCTGCTGGATATAAATCAATAAAGGCACCAGGGAGAACTTGTCTGCTCATTTTCTGTTACTATTCAGCAAGATCATTTTATGTCCACCTGAAATGGCTGGTGGCTTCTTGGATTAATGTTGCCATCTCTACCAGTATAGCAGTTTCCCATTTGTACTAACAGTTTGGGTTGCGAGTTCAAACCTCTGGTGGGCTTCAAATCCGCAACTTTAAAGATGAAAGTTCTACACCAACTCAACCATGACAGTGTGTAGCACATGTACAATGATCAGCGTGGAACATGACTGTGGTTGGGGAGATGAAGACGAAGACTGAGTAATAATTTCAAAGAGATTTGCTGCTAGGATGGATTTTCTGAATGGATTAGCTAATATGGGTCGAATGCCCTCTTTTGCAGTCAGGCTTTCATTTTAAACAATACTTTGTTGGATAGGAGTTCCCAGAGCCTGTTATATGATGATGAGCTGCTTGTCATTAGAGATTTGAAAAGATACAGTTCTAAGTTGGTGTGCTAATATCATTAGGAAAGCACCCTGAATGAGACACTGAGTCCATGGAGCGAGGTAGCTGGATACAGGTGGACACTACACGAGCAGGAAATACTGTTAGAATTGGAGACTATCTTATTTCAGAATTCTTCTCTGGAAGTTGGGCATCAGCAGCATTTTTTGCTTCTCTCTCCCCTGAGAAGGCGTTGTCTTGAGAAGGCAGCAGCTTATATGTGGTGAAGGTAGCAGAGATTCCAGGTGTTTTCAAAGTTTTGGCTCCTCACAGAATCTCAAGGCACAGAAGATAATTTGTTCATCTAGCCTGGGTTTTTTTTAGGAAGGTCACTCTGTCCTTCACTGTCATGAAATTACTTATTTTCAGATATTTATCAAATCCCTTCTGAAAGTTCCTATTGTATCTGCTTCATGAGGTTTCCAGATAGTTCATTATAATTTATGAAAACAAATTCTTCTCATCTGGTTGACAATCCTTGTTTCTGGTTACGTCTTTCCACTAGTGGAACATTTCTCCCTATTCTATTAAAAGTCTCGCATTACTGTTAACCCACAGAATAAATCTTAAAATGTCTCTGTTTCATGGGGGAAATTCTCATCTTCCCTGGTGTGTGTTTTTTCCCCCCAATTTCAACTAATAGTGATTACTCCGTTTGATTTCTTGAAAAGTAACTTAAAATGCAAGCTGGAGCTCAATCAATTCAAAGAATTAGTTTGTGGCATTAACTGACACAATGACTGTTGCTGAACCACTATCACAATGTAACTCACTGAGTGCTCCAGTTACTGGTGCCATCCACTCTATCTGGGTAAGCAGGGAGCAAAGGTTCAGCGGGGACAGCGGCTTCATGGTATTCTTGACCTTTCTCTAACCAGCGGGCACCACAATGACAGAATCCTCTTACTGATTCAGGTATTATAAAATATGCTTTGGTTTTTGTTTCTTTGTTAAAATCTCTTTCAGATGTATTCCTTTTAAAAAAAAAAACCAAGTAAGAGTGTGTCTGTATTTATTTGCTTTTCTGCTTTATGGATGTTGACCAGTATTATACTTACGGATGTGTCTGCCAGAAGGTTAATCCAAAATATTAAAACTTTCCCGCTAACATTGTCTGCTGTCTGACATTGGGGACTTGCCTATGTTATAAGTAGTGTCTGGGCTTTACACTGCTGCAAACGAGAGGAATGAGACCCTCAGATTTTGCTTTCAATGATTGGGTGACATCTCCTTTTGAAGTGCCAGCTTCCTGCAATCATGCTACAAAAAAATTTCAGACAGTAACTCCTATAAATTTCCCTTTCAGGTCATTGGATATTTCAAAAAAATTGAGTTACTTTGTTGCACTGGCTGGGAGGGCCATAATGAGGTTGGGTTTCAGTGTACATTGTGACAGGGAGTGAGGTTTGGATATGAACAAGATTAGTTTCAATCCATAATGGTGTGAATAGCTTGACTTTAACGTCCTTTATCATTATATCATGGTCTTTGATTTGTTCTGTCTCTCGCTCTGACACAGGTCACGAGGCTGCATTTGCTGCGTTCCTCTGCTGCCTCTGTAAAATTGGAGTTCTGAAAGTGGATGATCAGCATGCCATTGTATTTTGTATATTTGATCGGTGAGTCCAATTGTGCCAATAAATTGTCCTTGGAAAATGAATGCTGAAACGTTTAAACCTTCAATAAATCTGATTTATACATTACAAGTAGAGCAGGGGTCGGCAACCTACGGCCCCCGGGCCGAATGCGGCCCGTAACCCGAAATCACCCGGCCCGCAGGCGGATTTTTCCCCCCGTAATCATCCGGCCCGCCGGGCGCCCCGAGCAGCGGCCGAGCACGCCGAGCTCTGACTGTACCGCATCTTGCGCAAAGCCGCTGGCACGGACGCGCACCTTCTGTGAACACGTTTAAGAAAGAACTACAGATGCTGGAAAAATAGAAGGTAGACAAAAATGCTGGAGAAACTCAGCAGGTGAGACATGCAAGGATTGCATGAGGCTGCCTCACCTGCTGAGTTTCTCCAGCATTTTTGTCTACCTTCTGTGAACATGTGATTTGATGTCTGCCATCCGGGGCGGGATGGGGCGGGATCCATATGTACACGTGATAGATGTGGCCCGCCATCCGCTCACAGACGTGCGTCCTGGACCCTATGCAGAACAAGGTTGCCGACCCATGAAGTAGAGTATAGAATCTCTGGAAAAAATACGAAGATGTTGCTAGAAAAGCACAATAGCCTGGGGGTGGCATGGTGGCGCAGCGGTAGAGTTGCTGCCTTACAGCGTCAGAGATCCGGGTTTGATCCTGACTATGGGTGCTGTCTGTACATATTTTGTATGTTCTCCCTGTGACCGCATGGGTTTTCTCCAGGTACTCTGGTTTCCTCCCATATTCCAAAGAATGTTTGTAGGTTACTTGGCTTCTGTAAATTGGCTCTAATGTCCTGGATAGAACAAGTGTACGTGTGATCGTGGTCGGCGTGGACTCAGTGGACCGAAGGTCCTGTTTCCACACTGTACTTCTAAACTAAGCTAAATTAAACTGAATGACTAAAACTTTAAGTAAAGTTTAAATGAGGCGTGACTTTTTCTCTGGAAAAGAATATAAGGATAATCTAATAGGGTTAAAATTTATGATTGAGTTTGAGAGGAGAATTCTAAAGGAAATGTTTCAACTTGATGGCGTCTAAAATCATGCAGCCACAAATTAAGATGGTCACCAGTAAATTCAATACAGAATTCAGGAGAAAAATCTTTATCCAGAATGTGATGTGAATGTGCCAGGGGAATTGTTGAGACAGATGACGTTGAAGACTTTAATGGTAAGCTAGATAAACACAAGGAAAAATATACTTTGAAAGGATTAGGCGATTATATGAATGAGAGAGAACTCTAGTTTAGTCCAGTTGAGACAAAGGTGCAAACAATCCAAAGTAATGCCAACAAACCAAGTTTTGTCTCCTTTAAAACCACAGGTACCTGCAGGTGATGCGGAAGTTGCAGAAAACATATCGAATGGAGCCAGCGGGCAGCCAAGGGGTCTGGGGCCTTGACGACTTCCAGTTCCTTCCCTTTTTTTGGGGCAGCTCCCAACTAATAGGTAAAGTACCATCATCAGTTTCCCCCCTTTCACCTGATAACTCTCCCTCTCCAACCCGACCCTCTGAACTCTTACTACCTTCACACCACCATTTTTAACCAGGCTGGATCTCTATATTTCAGTACATTGATCCAGTTATCTCACCTTGAGTAATTTCAATTCTGGACACAGTAAATGTGGAACGGTATATTGGTCTTGGTTAAAGTAGAGTGCAAATTCAGCAGGTTGATGTCAGAGATAAAATTGTTAATTACAAGGAGAGATTGCATATTGTTTGGCTATCATTCCTATATAAGGATTTAGGACGATCTAATTGAGATGTTCAACATGTTTTTTTAAATAAATATTTCAGAGTAAATAACTATTTCCAATGGTAGGTGTCAGGATAAAGAGGACTGTACTTTACTATTAAAGATTGACACAAAATGCTGGAGTAGCTCAGCGGGTCATGCAGCATCTCTGGAGAAAAGGAATGGGTGACGTTTTGGGTCGAGACCTTTTCTACAAATGCTGCCGAATTTTGTGTCTATCTTCAGTGTAAACCAGCATCTGCTGCTCCTTCCTACACACTTTACTATTAAAGTTGGATAGTCGTGATTATTGTCAGCAGGCACTTTTTTTACTCGCAAGGTAATATAAATCCAATGCTGGTGTTCCCAAAGAGCTATTGTGGTTTTGGGTCAACTGTAAATGTTAGTGCGGTACTAAGATTGATAGATTTTTGTTATTAACCAATACAGTTATAGTTCACATTAGTCATGATATATTTGAGGGGCTGAACAGATTTAATGGGGTGAATGGCCTACTCATCACATGCACCATATGTGGTAGGAAGCCAGACTGAGGGGCAACTGTGAATGTACAACTTCAATTCACACATTAACATACAGGCATTCAGTCTTTTTTATAATTGCCATCTGCGTTCTTATTTTCCCATTGCTCAAAATTCTGAGCTCAATAGGTTGGGCTGGAATTAGCTCCCTCATATATGACGGTTCTTTTCAGTTTGTGCCTGCTTTACCACAATTTCTTTCCCGACCACCCTGTATTGGCATACGCAGCCTCTGTCCATTGTTTCACATCCTACAGCAAACATCCATTCCTATCTCGCATAGAAAGACTTGAGAAATTGGACTGTTTTTCACAGGGGTCAATAAAGGACAGGAGTGATTTAACAGCAGTCTTCAAAATTATGGTAGTAGAATAGATATTTCACTTGGCACGAGCATCAGTAACTTAAGACCCCTAGTGGAGGTGAGGAGAATTTCCTTTCTAGTCCAGCAGGCTGTTATGACGTGGAATGCTTTGCCTGAAAGGGGTTGAAGGTGTGGGGCATTAAGTGGAGGGGGGGGTCGTTCATTTAGGAAGGAGATGAGGAGGAATTTATTTAGTCAGAGGGTGGTGAATCTGTGGAATTCATTGCCACAGTAGGCTGTGGAGGCCGACAATGGGGATTTTAAAGGCAGAGATAGATAGATTCTTGATTAGTACGGGTGTCGGGTTATGGGGAGAAGGCAGGAGAATGGGGTTAGGGGGGAGGGAGAGATAGATCAGCCATGATTGAAAGGCGGAGTACACGATGGGCCGAATGACCTCATTTTACTCCTATCTGTTATGAACTTATGAAAAGGATGCCAAAATACATTTCAGTGAGGAATTGGACCCTAGTTTAATGTTACAAATTCTTATGTTCGATGTAATATAAACATGAAAAGTAAAAGTGTATAGAAGAGCAGGGAAACCAAGAGTAATTGGGACAAATTGGTAAAGTAGTTTCAAAGTAGCAGCAAAGACACAAAAGACTGGAATGAGCTTCTGTAAGTGTACTCAAAATCAAAATATCTAGAACATTGGAAGTGTGAAATAAAATAGAAAATTCTGGGGAAACGCAGCAGGCCAGACAGCATATGTAGAAGGGGTAAAGGTCAACATTTATTGTTTGTGAACTTTCGAATTGGAAAGGTTTGTACAGGTAACATGTTTGTTATTGAACGGGAAGTGGATGAGGAGGAGAAAATAAAAAATGAAAATAAAAAAATGGGGAGATCAGTGATAGGGTGGAATATAGGTGAGAATAAATGACAAAAGAATTGATAGTGCAGGAAAAAGGGGGTGGTAATTGGATGAGTAAAGAAATATAGGTTTTATGGGTATCCTGCAACCCAACTGCATGAATATTGAAGTATCCAATTTCAGGAACTGAACCTTTTAAATTGTCAAATCATAAGATGATCTGCTGTTTTCAAATGCGCCAAAAGTGTAGGAAATGATGGAGAAGAGCAAAGAGTGGATTGGATATTTAAAGTGATAGGTGTGCAGCTTGATCTTACTTCCCAATTGGAAAGTGTTCACAAAGCAGTCTATCTGCCCATGCTTTCAGTCAGTGTCTTAACTGGATGCACACAGGGGAGCCTTGGGGAAAATAAATCATATTTTTATTTACATGTTTTTATTTCAGGACTACATTTGAATTGTGTTCATATATCTTTCAGATCACCCCACTCTGACACCGGTGCATTTTGTGGATGAGAAAATAGTAAATGAACACCACAAGGAATACATGTTTCTGGAATGCATCAAGTTTATTAATGAGGTGAGAAGTCAAACCCCATGACCGTGACAGGGCAAGTTACTGCAGTGCATTTTATAGATGGTACATACTACAGCCACTACTGCTGTATTGGTGTAAAACATGAATGTTGATGGGATGTCAGTCAAGTAGGCTGCTTTGTCCTGGATGGTATCAAGTTTGTTGAGAGTTGCTGGCACTACACTGAGCCATGCAAGTGGAGAGTGTATCATCATTACCCTGATTTCCATAAAAGCACCACTTCTGCATGGAGAAATTGCCCCTCGGGTCTCTTTTAAATTGTTCCCTTCTCACCTTAAATGTATGCTCTTTCGTTCTAGCCTGCTTAACCCTGGGAAAAAGACTGTGACCATTCACCTCAACTAATGCTCTTATGATTTTGTTTACCTCGACATCCAATGCTCCATGGAAAAATGTCCATGGCTATCCAGCCTCTTCTTTGGCTCGCGAGGTTAGCTCGAGAGTCCTGGTAACATCTTGATAAATCTTTTCTGCACCCGCTCCATTTTAATGACATCCTTTCTATAGCAGGGTATTCAAAGCCACATACAATACTCAATACTCCAAATGTGGCCTCGCCATTGTCTTGTAAAGCTGCGGCGTGATGTCCTAATTCTTGCAGTCAATACCCTTATCGATAAAAGCAAATGTAGTGGCAATTTGGGCATTGCATGAATCTGGAAATTAAAGATGCATATAACAATGGTTGGGGAAATCAAATTAGCAGTAATAACATGGAGGATAAATTCATAGACTTGTAAGAGGTGGTTTTCCAAATCATTATGTTTAAGGAACTAGTTAGGGAGCAGAATATTTTAAATTTGGATATTGTGCAATGGGAAAGGGCTAATTAATTAGCTTGTAGTTACAGAATTTTTAGCTAAGCATGATTACAACATGATAGAATTTTATATTGAAAGTGAAAATGATTCAGTTCAATCTGAAATTAGTCATGAATCTCAATAAAACCATATAAAATTAGGAGGCTGTTGGTTCCAGCAGACTGGGAATTGACATAAAAAAGGTATGGCAGTTAACAAAGAATGTAGTTTACAACAAATATATACCCATTTAAGGCACATAAATTCTACTTGAAAAAAGTGGTTCTGACCAGAGAAGATAAAAGTATTATCATGTTGCCAAAAAGCAAAAAGCCTATGGATTGGGAAAATTTCAGAATTCAGCAATGGTGCACCAAAATATTGATAAGGGAGAGAAAATAGAATATGAGAGTAATATAGCAAGCCATATAAAACAGAATGTAAAACCGTATGGACAGATATATAAAAGAAGAGATTTGTAGGAACTAATATGGATCCTTGACAGACTGAAAAAAAATATTGTGGACTAACGAAATTAAAATATTTTACATCTGTCTCTACAGAATAAGCTCAAAACAAAACTCCTGGTGGAGAATGGCAGGTCCAGAATAATTGAGGAGTTGAAATTAGAGTATTGGAGAAGTATTAGTATTGGTGACATTTATGGGACTAAAAGCTGTTACATCTCCAGGATCTGATAACCTGCATCCTAAGGTTTTTCTTTAGAAAGGAGTGAGAGAAAATGGGGGACTACAGACCAGTTAGCATGACATTCGGGGGAAAATGCTAGAACTTATAATTAAGCAATGATAACTGGGTACTTAAAAATGGGCAGAATAAACATGGATTTACAAAAGAGAACTCGTGTTTCACAGAACCTTTTGCATTTTTTGATGGTGTTCAAATGCGCCACATTCACAAATTCCCATTTATTTATCCTAGCAGGTTTTTAATAAGGTGCAACACATACATTGTTAAGCAAATTTAAAGCATATGGGGTAATGCACTGGCGTGGATTGATTAACAGCCAGAAAACTTGAGATGGAGTAAATGGTCATTTTCTGGTTTAGAGACTCTAACTATTGGGGTGCTAAAGAGATCCGTGCTGGAGTCTGAGCTGTTCACACCCTATATTGATGAGGTGACCATGTGTAATTTTATCCATGTGTAGAAAGGAACCGCAGATGGTGGTTTGTACCGGAGGTAGACACAAAGTGCTGGAGTAACTCAGCGGGTCAGGCAGCGCCTCTAGAAAAAAGGATGAGTGATGTTTTGGGTCGAGACCCTTCATGTTTGCTGAAGATATAAAGCTTTGTGGTGGAGTGAATTGTGAGGAAGTTGCAGGAAGTTTTCAAGGGAATCTGGACAGCCCAAGTGAATAGGTGAGCACATGGCAGATAGAATATGTTGTGGAAAAATGTGAGGTCATGCATTTGGGAAGGAAAAAAAAAGAAAATGGAAAGATGCTGGGGGTAAGAGGGACCTGGGCATTCTGGTTCACAAATCTTTGACAGTTACCCTGTAGCTACAATAATTAGCAAGGTAAATGATTTATTTGCTTTTATTGCAAGAGGATTTGAGTGGAAAAGTAAAGAGTTTTTACTGAAATTGGATAAGGGCTTTGTTGAGACCACAGCTGAAATATTGTTTATTGATTTAGTCACCCCATCTTAGGAAGGATTCACTTGTGATGGAGGGAATACAACAAATGGTTACCAGATTGAATCCAGGGATAGAGTTTGACCTATGAGAGAGATTATCAGGCTTGACCTACACTCGCTTAAGTTTAGAATGAGAGAAATTTCTTATGGTATCGGACAAAATGAATCAAGCGATGATGTTTCTCCTGGCTCTGGCGTCTCAAACACAATTCGCAATCTTGGAATAAGGGATTAGTCTTTCAGAATGGAGATGTGAAGAAAGTTCTTCACCCACAGGGCAGCGAATGGTTGGAATTCTCTATTCACGAGTGGCACGGAAGCTGACACTAAGTATATTTAAGGTACAGATTTGAATATTAAAGGTTATGTATATATAAACATCACTGTTCTTCGCTGAACATACAGGGCCCTTCATAATGTTTGGGACAAAGACCCATCATTTATTTATTTGCCTCTGTACTCCACAATTTGAGATTTGTAATAGTAAAAATCACATGTGGTTAAAGTGCACATTGTCAGATTTTAATAAAGGCCATTTTTATACATTTTGGTTTCACCATGTAGAAATTACAGCAGTGCTTATACATAGTCCCCCCATTTCAGGACACCGTAATGTTTGGGACACAGCAATGTCATGTAAATGAAAGTAATTATGTTTAGTATTTTGTTGCATATCCTTTACATGCAATGACTGCTTGAAGTCTGCGATTCATGGACATCACCAGTTGCTGGGTGTCTTCTCTGGTGATGCTCTGTCAGGCCTGTATTGCAGCCATCTTTAGCTTATGCTTGTTTTGGGGGCTAGTCCCCTTCAGTTTTCTCTTCAGCATATAAAAGGCATGCTCAATTGGGTTCAGATCGGGTGATTGACACTCAAGAATTTACAATTATTTAGCTTTGGAAAAACTCCTTTGTTGCTTTAGCAGTATGTTTGGGATCATTGTCTAGCTGTAGAATGAACTGTCGGCCAATTAGTTTTGAGGCATTTGTTTGAACGAACAGATAGGATGTGTCTATACACTTCAGAATTCATTACACTACTAACAACAGCAATTGTATCATCAATGAAGATAAGTGAGCCAGTGCCTTCAGCAGCCATACATGCCCAGTCCATAACACTCCCACCATCATGTTTCACAGATGAGGTGGTATGCTTTGGATCTTGGGCAGTTCCTTCTCTACTTCATACTTTGCTCTTGCCATCACTCTGATATGTTAACCTTCGTCTCATCTGTCCACAAGACCTTTTTTCCAGAACTGTGGTTGCTCTTTTAAGTACTTCTTGGCAAACTGTAACCCAGCCATCCTATTTTTGCGGTTAACCAGTGGTTTGCACCTTGCAATGTAGCCTCTGTATTTCTGTTCATGAAGTCTTCTGCGGACAGTGGTCATTGACAAATCCACACCTGACTCCTGAAGAGTGTTTCTGATCTGTCGGACAGGTGTTTAGGGATTTTTCTTTCTTATAGAGAGAATTCTTCTGTCATCAGCTGTGGAGGTCTTCCTTGGCCTGCCAGTCCCTTTGCGATTGGTAAACTCACCAGTGCTCTCTTTCTTCTTAATGATGTTCCAAACAGTTGATTTTGGTAAGCCTTAGGTTTGGCTGATATCTCTTAACAGTTTTATTCTTGTTTCTCAGTCTCGTAATGGCTTGACTTTCATTGGCACAACTTTGGTCCTCATGTTGATAAACAGCAATAAAAGTTTCCAAAGGTGATGGGAAGACTGGAGGAAAGACTAGGTGCTAAGAGCTCTCGTATACCTGCATTATGGAGGCATTTAAACACACCTGAGCAATTACAAACATCTGTGTCCCAAAATTTATGATGCCCTGAAATGGAGGGACTATGTATAAACACTCATGCAAATTCTACATGGTGAAACCAAAATGTATAAAAATGGCCTTTATTAAAATCTGACATGTGCACTTTAACCACATGTGATTTTTTTCTATAACAAATCTCAAATTGTGCAGTATAGAGGCAAATAAATAAATGACGGGTCTTTGTCCCAAACATTATGGAGGGCACTGTACAAACATATGAATTAGGACCCCCTCATGGTGCTCAGTTTAATGAGATCATGGCTGATCTGATGGGAAGCTCAATTCCCTATTCCTGTCAATCTTTCACCCCCTTATAATGTGTGTATGTACTTCTGCTTAAAAATAATCAAGAACACTGCTTCCTCCACCCTTTGACAAAGAGACTTTCAAAGATCTCGGCACGGTGGAGCAGGGGCAGAATGGTGGCGCAGCGGTAGAGTTGCTGCCTTAATGCACCAGAGACCCAGGTTTGATCCTGACTGTGGGTGCTGTCTGTACGGAGTTTGTATGTTCTCCCCATGACCATGTGGGTTTTCCCTGAGTGGTCCGGTTTCCTCTCGCACACCAAAGACGTACAGGTTTGTTGGTTAATTGGCTTCAGTAAAGACTGTAAATTTTCCGTCGGTGTGTAGGATAGTACTAGTGTGTGGGGATCACTAGTCAGTGCACTCTCAATGGGCCAAAGGGCCTGTTTCCGCACAGTGTCTCTAAACCAAACTAAAAAAAATCTCAACACAGAGAGAAAGATTTATCCTCATCTTTATCTCCGAGGAATGATCTATATTTTTAAACACTGATCTCTAGTTCTCGGGATCCCCAAAAGAGGAACCATCTGCCGCCCACCCAACCCCTTAATAACTCCTCAGGATCTAATATTTCAATCATCCCTTTCTCAGTCTTCTCAACTCCGGTGGTGTACACAAGCCAAGATATCCCATTCACCATGGGTATTAGACGAGTAAACCTTCTCTGAATTGCTTGTAGTGCAAGAACAATCTTAATTAAGGTGACCATTCTGTACGTTGAACTCCAGATGTGGTCTCATTTATGCACTGTGCAAGGATTTTACACATGCTGTTTGACCAGAGAATGGTTGTGGGTACCAGATCGGGTGCAGGGGTCCTAACGACATTCCAAGAGAATTTACTTCGGGGAGGCCAGTTGAGGATGTGAAGGAGGAAGGGACAGAGGAAAAAAAAGAGTTGAAAGTTGAGAAAACTGGTTTGGCACACAAAGTGTTACAGCTTGCATGCAAGTGGGAGGAGGACGAGTGAGCTCGGGTTTCAGTTAAACGGCAGAGGAAGCTTACACAGGAAGAAGGAAGCTTGAGGCCCCTGAGCTGCAAGAGAAATAGTTTAAAAGGGTCAGGTCCCTGGGGGGTGGGGGGGGGGGGGAGGACTGTAAAGCATGAAAGTAGTCACTGAGTAATTTCCTTCCCAAGATGGCTGCTATAACTGATTCCCCACGGACACCTCCACCCGCTGCAATGTTTTGCTTTGAATCCAAAATAGCTTCCCTTCGCTTTGTAGAGATCCATTTTTCTCATGTGAAAAGCAGCAAAAGAACGATTGCAGCAGTGTGTTAAATATCGTCCAGCTCTGAACTCTATGTAGAATTTATACCCTAAGTTTTGTTGTTGTAGAAAAAAGGATTGGAGTGCAGACATTTAAAACATAAGCACAAAGCGCGTTTTCTTCTTTCCTTTTTGTCTAATGCTGCAGTTCCTTCATTTTTGATTTGCCTTTTTTCAAATCGAGATGTGGGGAAAAACTCAAATAGTTTGGGTTTTCACTGGCTTCAGTGGTTTTGATTTGTGTGGAATGGGGAAATTGCTGTTTTGGGGATTTTTAAATGTTACGAAAATCAAAGAATGTGGGGTTAACGCAAGAAAGTGGTACACAAAGAAAAGGTTCGTCATGATCTTAATGAATGGTAGAACGGGCATGAAGGGCTGAATGGCTCCTATTTCTTTAAGTTCTTAAACAGAACCTTGGGTATTCTTCCAAATTCAGTGTTTCCTTCTCCTGTTTCCAACCTGATATGCAGTGGTATGAATATTGATTTCTCTAACTTCAAGTAACCCCTGCATTCCCTCTCCATCCCTCCCTCACCCAAGTCACACCAGCTTCTCATTCTCATCCACCCAACAGCTAACAATGAATGGCCTGTTTCCTTTATCATCGTTTCCTTTTTTGCATATTTTTCATTCATTGGACTATATCTCTCTATATCATTGTCCATATCACTCGTTTCCCTAGGGCATGACCTTCAGTCTGAAGAAGTGTCTCGATCCGAAACGTCACCCATTCCTTCTCTCCAGAGATGCTGCCTGCCCCGCTGTGTTACTCCAGCATTTTGTGTCTATCTTCGGTTTAAACCAGCAACTGCAGTTCCTTCCTACAACAAACAACTCTGCCATGATCTAGGAAGATATCCTCAGTGAGGAGGATAGGTATTAACATAGAACCACAAGACTCAACCATGGCTCAGTAGGCAACAGTGTCACCTCTGAGTCAGAAGATTTGAAGGTTCAAACGTCATGCCAAAAATCATGATGATTAAGCCTAGTTTGACAGTTTAGTGTAGTTTTGTGTCATCTGATTAGATGTTAAACTAAGGACCTGGATGACAGGCATGAAGTTCCCATCACTGTTTAAATCCCATGTGTAGGAAGGAACTGCAGATGTTGGTTTACACCGAAGATAGACATAACATGCCGGGGTAACTCAGCGGGACAGGTCGAGACCCGAAACGTCACCCATTCCTTCTCTCCAGAGATGTCTGTCCCACTGTGTTACTCCAGCATTTTGTGTCTATCTTCGGTGTACTGTTTAAATCTCGATCCTTCAGCCTATAGCACTATAGTAATTATGTTCATTTTATACATTAGTACTTTTGGGTCCTTGCTGTCCTCAAACTGCTGCTTAGCAAAGCACTATGATTTGTGGTGCTATAGAAATGCAAGTTTTGGGTTTTTGTTTGCTGCTTTAGCAACAATGAGCAGGCTGCATTATGCGAACAGCCTCTGTGGTGAAGTCATTTCCTGACACACCGCTGGCCAGGGCCTATAGATATCGAGACAGAAGGAGACCTGCACTTGAGAGGTACTTTCCAGCACTGGCAGATGTTTCTGCTTGAGTGTGGCACGGATGTGTCAGGAAAGTAATGACACCCCTCTCTTTGTCATTAGGTAGGTCCATAAAAAACGCAAACTGGAATCTTTTGTTTCCAGACGACAGATTATAAAAGCAAGGAAGCGGTGTTGAACTTGTACAAAGCTTTAATTGGACCCACTCAGAAGTATTGACTAAAGTTTGAGGGCACTTCCACTATTGAAAAGTTGCAGGAAGAGATGAAGGTGGTGAATTTTTGACTCAATTTTACTCATTATTAGCAGTGAAGTTAAGGGCCCGTCCCACTTACGCGATTATTTCGGCGACTGCCAGCACCTGTCATGGTTGTGACAGGTCGCCGACATGTCGCGGGGTGACGCCTGTATGGTCGTGAGTAGTCGCCCAAAGAGTCATACCTTTTTCTGGTCGCCGCTGGATTTTCAACATGTTGACATTTTTTGGCGACCTGCTGCGACTATGACGGGTGCCGGCAAGTCGCTGAAAAAATCGCGTAAGTGGGACAGGCCCTTTATGAAGAGGGACTTGAGAAAACACTGCTTTCCAAATTCAGACGGTTAAATTTGACATGATAGATATCTCCAAAGTTAAGATCTTATAAAGAATGACATGGATTTACAGCACAAAACCGGCCAAAAAAGTCTGAGCCAGTCTTCAGGTTCCACCCCAACCTCCCACTGCTTCTTCCCCTGTGACCCAATCACAATATTCTTCCATTCTCATTTCCTTCATGTACTTAAAGTAATGTTCCACAATCTAGCCACTCTTTGGGTTAGGAAGATTCTCATAATTTCTTTGTTGTGACTACCTTTAGTTTTGAATCCCCATGTGAAAAAAATATTGTTTTACCCTATCAATCCCTTGCATACAGTGAGTATTAGGAAATCCGACTGGATGGTCAGAGAGCAATGAGGTATTTAGAAATAAGGAACTGCAGATGCTGGTTTACAAAGAAAAACATAAAGTGCTGGAGTAACTCAGCCGGTCAGGCAGCATCTCTGGAGGGCATGAATAGTGATGTTTTGGGTCGGGACTCCTTTTCCGACTCCCTGCCTTTGAGATATATCGGTGGAAACCAGAACACACCGTGGAAACCCAAGCAGTCACAGAGAGATTATACAAACTCCACCAGCAGTCAGGAACTAACCCGGGTCTCTGGCATGGTGAGACAGCAGTTCTACTCGCTGCACCACTGTGTGTTATGTTGCCGTTTATTTAAAGTCTATGACTTGAGATTACTGAGACAATTATGAAATGAATTATTTTATCCCAAGCACTTCTAAAATCTGTTAGATTTCCCTCCACCTTCATTGCTCCAAGGAGAACATAGCACAATGTTGAAAGTTGCTGGCCAAGCAGGTCTGAACCATTGATCAAGAGACGTGAGCTTGAATCACATAGTCACAGTTGTGCAATTTTTGCTATTCAAGTTAAATAGCAATAGCTGCTATTTTTTAATAAACTAAAACTACCAAGTTTTTGCAAACTTGTTGTGAAACCCCACCTGTTTCCACTAAAGTCCTGTAATGAAGGAAATCTGCCATCCTTTCCCAGTCTGACCCATGTATGTTTGATTCCAAGGTAGACAAAAGTGCTGGAGAAACTCAGCGGGTGCAGCTGCATCTATGGAGCGAAGGAAATAGGCAACGTTTCGGGCCAAAAGGTTGCCTATTTCTTTTGCTCCATAGATGCTGCTGCACCCGCTGAGTTTCTCCAGCACTTTTGTCTACCTTCGATTTTCCAGCATCTGCAGTTCCTTTTTAAACAATATGTTTGATTCCAGACTTGTTCCTCGTTTCAGAGGCAGAGTTAGGGATGAACAATGAATGCTGGCAATTCCTATGATCTCCTTATCCCATGAGTAAATAAATTATAAACTTGTCCATTCCTTTTACATAATTAAATCCCCTGGCCAGGTTGCCAAGCACAGGACGATGGGCTGAATGGTACGCTGCTGTGCTGGAATATTCCTCGATTCATCCACTTCAGTGGGCTGTTTGATCCTTTTGTTCTTGGCCATCAATCTGGATGAGTGCTTCGTATTGCACTGACTTAACATCCTGTTTTGGTGCGTAAGCTTCTTGCCGCCTTTAATACGTTGGATCAACTCCCATCAAACCATTTATTAAACTTGAGGTGTGTAATAGATTTGGAATTTGCACCTGGCTTGGTTTGCAGGTAACTGAAGTTGTCTTAGTAACTGTGAGTTCAAGGCACGGGAGGGGAGAGGTGTGTGATTTGCACCATTACTCACAGATGATTAAATGGATTCACTTGTGATCGTTGGTTTCATTTGTTTTTGAGAGGCTGCAGTTATATGGAGAGACCAGAGAAGCTGGGATGGTTCTCCTTGTACAGATGATTAAGGCAGATGTAACAAATGCATTTAAAGTTTTGATAATGTAGGTAAGAAAAACAATTTCCTATGGTAGAAGGAACCAGATTTAAAGTAATCGACAAGAGGAGAACTTAATTCCTGCAGGAAGGTATGATGATTTGGAATGCACGGCCTGACAGGTTGGTGCAAGGTATTCAAAGTAACTTTTGCAAGCAAATTCAATATGACTTGATTTTGGAGAAGTGTGGAAATTGCAAACATGGATTGGGCGCAGGGTATTGGGACCAATTGCACAGCACGTTCAAGACACTCGGCTGAAGAGCCAACTCCAGTCTGTAGGCTGGTGTTGTGGTTTCTGAAAAACATCATAGAATTGTTTTTAAATCAAAAATGCTTTCCCACCATCTGTCCATGCGACAAACTGCCTGTTGATGTACCTGTACACACCACAGTGCACGATGGTGGGGGAGGGCAGGTGAGCACACCGTTTTTGGTAACTGGTGCACCTGTGCACATTTTTTTGTTTTTTTGTTTAATGCTATTTAAAGTTCTTGAGTTTCCCTGGCTCATTTGGGGATGACAGAATAATGATTCAATTCCTGTTCTGTGCCAAGTTTGCTTTCTATCGGAAATTGCAATTAGTTATGAAGGTGAAATGGGCAAAATTTAAAGGGGATGCGTGGGGCAGTTTTTTTTTTACACAGAGAGTAGTCAGAGTTATATAGCATGGAAACAGGCCCTTTGGCCCAACCTGCTTATGCCGACCAAGATGCCCCATCCACACTAGTCCCACCTGCCTCTATTTAGCACATATGCCTCATATTCATGTAACTGTTCAAATGCCTTTAAAATGTTGTTTAGTACCTGCCTCGGCTACCTCCTCTGCCAGCTTGTTCCATATACCCCACCACCCTCTATGTGAAATAGTTGCCCCTCAGGTTCCTATTAAATCTTCACGCCATAAACCTATGCTCTCCGATTCTTGATTCCCCTACTCTGGGTAAAAGCACTGTACAATTACCTTTTCTATAACCTTCATAATCTTATACACCTCTGTAAGATCCTCCATTATTTTTCTGCACTGCAAGGAATAAAGACCTAGCCTGCCCTTCCACCTACCTCCTGTACCTCACGCCCTCAATTCCTGACAACATCCTCGTAAATCTTCTTTGCACTCTTTCCAGCTTAACGACATCCTTTCTATGACCAAAACTGAACACAATATTCCAAAATGCGGCCTCACGTCTTGTACAACTTTAACGTAACATTTCAACTTCTAATCTCAATTCCTTTACTGATGAAGGCCAATGTACTGAAAACCATATCTACCTGTGACACCAGTTTCACCGCTCCTAGATCCCCTCTGCTCGACAACTCTCCCCAGAGCCCTGCCAGTAACTGTGAAGGTCCTGCTCTAGTTTGACTTCCCAAAGTGTAGCACCTCACACTTATCTGCATTAAACTCTATTAACCATTCCTCAGCCCACTTGTGCAACTGATCAAGACCCTGCTATTATTTTTGATAACCATCATCGTTATCTACGATACCAAACATTTACATGTCATCTACAAACTTACTAATCATGCTTCCTCATCCAAATCGTTGATATAAATCACAAACAGAACTGATCCCTGAGGCACACCGCTAGTCACAGGCCTCCAGACCCGAAGAAAACCTTCCACAATTACACTTTGCTTTCTTCCATGAAGCCAATTCTCTATCCAGTTGGCAGGCCCTCCCTGGATCCCATGTGATCTAACCTTCCAGAGCAGCCTACCATGAGGAACCTTATCAAATACCTGTGTTCAAGAAGGAACTGCAGATGCTGGAAAATCGAAGGTAGACAAAATTGCTGGAGAAACTCAGCGGGCGCGGCAGCATCTATGGAGCGAAGGAAATGGGCAACGTTTTGGGCCAAAACGTTGCCTATTTCCTTCACTCCATAGATGCTGCCGCACCCGCTGAGTTTCTCCAGCAATTCTGTCTACCTTATCAAATACCTTGCAGAAGTCCATATAGACAACATCTTTGCCCTAAGCATCCCTTTTGATTCCTACTTAAAAAACTTGATCTCCCATGGACAAAACCTTGCTGACTATCACTCATTCGCCCATTTATGCAAATGCATATATATCTTATCCCTTAGAATCCTCTCCAATAGTGGGTGCCTGGAACGTGCTGCCAGGGATGGTGGTGGAGACTGACACGACAGGAGCGTTTAAGAGGCTTTTAAATAGGCACATGGATATACAGGGAATTGAATGATATAAATCACGTGTAGGCAGAGGAGGTTATTTTAATTGGCATCATGATAGGCACAGAAATTGTGGGCCGAAGGGCCTGCTCGTGATTTCTTGTTCTGTGTTCTTTGTACTGCAATAGATGATAACAGATTGTGGTGTAGTGGATTTTGAGGAGGTGAAATTTAGGCAAACAACAAAGAAAAAAGGCGCCAAATTGAATGTCGCTAAGCTCACTAAGTTCTACTGTTGTCAGACAAAGTATTAAGAGATGGTCTGGTTGAATACTTACTAACTGACACATCAAATTTGACTTTTAATAGAAACATAGAAAATAGGTGCAGGAGTAGGCCATTCAGCCCTTTGAGCCAGCACCGCCATTCAATATGATCATGGCTGATCATCCAAAATCAGTGCCCCTTACCTGCTTTCTCCCTATATCCCTTGATCCAGTTAGCCCTGAGAGCTATATCTAACGCTCTCTTGTATACGTCATTGAATACAATAATAAACCATGAGAGGCAGGGTGAAATGCAGAATATGGAGGCTAGTATCAGAAGTTATTAACAGCTGGGTACTGGCATAGATGCTATGAAATGCTGCAGTTGCTTCAGCACAATGTTTATAGAATTGACAGCGTGGTCTGCATCAGTATTCTGTAGAACTTGTGACTGTCTGCCCTTCTTATTTTACTCTCAGCGTAACTAATTATTTTCTTGCTTCTGGGTTTATCTAATTTGTGGTGTAATACATCTCTGCTGTTCACCTCAAAACTTTTAAGTATCAAGCACTGTCTTGTCCCTCTCTGAGTCGCTTCTTCTCAGTACCTTATTAGCTATACTTGTGTTAACCTTGTATTTGTGACTTGTAGTTTTGATATTTCTAATGTGAGAACAATATTTCTTCATCTCCCCCTGAACCTCTTCATATTTTTAAAGACAAAAAGTAACCCCTCAGCACTTGCTTTGTTCAATGAAAGGAATCCTAACCTGCTTATAGACACAAATGCTGGAGTAACTCAGCAGGCCAGGCAGCATCTCTAGAGAAAAGGAATAGTTGACATTTCGGGTCAAAAACCCTTCTTCAGACTGAAGAAGACTGAAGGGTTCGACCCGAAACGTCAACGATTCCTTTTCTTCAGGGAAGCTGCCTGACTCGCTGAGTTACTCCAGCATTGTGTGTCTATTTTCGATGTGAATCAGCATCTGCAGTTCCTTCCTACACCCCAACTAGTTAGTTATTTCCTGATTGATCCATACAGAGGAGAAAATGCAAAAATACATTGACCAGTTTGCTGAGCAGCCACATAAGTATCATTGATAATGCCACAATCTGTGTTTTCTCCTCCAGATGAAGACTGGCCCATTTGCAGAACACTCCAATCAGCTGTGGAATATCAGTGCAGTCCCTGCATGGTCTAAAGTTAACCAAGGACTGATTCGAATGTACAAAGCAGACGTGAGTGCAACTGAGGCGTTAACACTGTGCCGGTGCAATAGTTCCTCAGTGAAATTGTTTGCCCCAATTAAGGATTTTAATTGAAGGTACACAAAAATGCTGGAGAAACTCAGCGGGTGCAGCAGCATCTATGGAGCGAAGGAAAGATTTTTTCCTTCGCTCCATAGATGCTGCTGCACCCGCTGAGTTTCTCCAGCATTTTTGTGTACCTTCGATTTTCCAGCATCTGCAGTTCCTTCTTTAACACTAAGGATTTTAATTTGTGGATTAGTCTTATCTTTTTCCATAACTATTTTAAAACTGAAAAAAATATTGTCACTAGTCCCAAAGTGCTTCCTTACTGACATTTCAGTCATTTGCTCACTTCCAGAAAGGTGGAAAGTTTGGAAATAAAAGCAGTTACATAAATGCAAATCTTCCCTTTTTACTGTTATTTTGTTTTTCCCTTTTCAAAAGGGAAAAGGGAACTTTCTGCACTCTTGTAGGAAGGCTAGTTTCAAAATTGGATGGGGGTGAAGAACAGATAGATTACCCAGATTCCTGAACAGAATTCTTTTTTTGGGTGGGGGTGGATTTCAGAGACTATTGAGTCTGTGAGCACTCTCTATAATTTCAAATCTGCTGCTGATTTATCTCATGTTCTGTGCTTCACTTTGACTTTTTCAGTCCCCTATGTCTTAAAGTTTTTGTTTAAAAGTAAGTGGGGTGATGTGTGATGTTCCCTGGCAGATATGGGGGTTTTGGGGGAAAGTTGAGCAAACAGCTGATGTATCAAGAACCACAAATTTGAGCTGGACTCACATTGCACTCCTTGAGCAAACCAATAAAGCGGGCATTTCCCATTTCATGACGTGGCAGTTTGTCACAAAATCTAATGATATATTCTGAGTCATAAAATATGCTCTGGAGAATATTAAGTTTAATGCAGTCTTTTAAAAATATTTGATCACATTGGGCCTGGCACTTTTCGTTACAAACTGGAGGTGCCGAAAGGCAAAATGGTGATACCTCTCTGTGCAAAATCTAAATCTCCAAATGTGTCAGACATTGAAAAACTTAGAACTTAGCAGGAAAATAAATATAAATAGCAGCCGTAGATTACCAAATTAAATGATTAACTCACTGGTTACAGTAAAAAGAAAAAATTTGCATTTATATTGTGTCTTCACCACCTCGGTACATCCAAAAATGCCAATCAACGGTGCTGTGTGTTACATAAGTTGAAACTTAAGCCAATTTGCATTTCAATAAAGTTGGCTCATGATGGCCAAGTCACAAAGGGTCTGGAAAAGAGTCTTGACCCGAAACATCATCTATCCATGTTCTTCTGAGATACTGGCTGACCTGATTTACTCCAGCACTTTGCCTCCTTTTGTGTAGAGACCCGATTGTTTTTGAAACACTAACATGGGATAATCTACTATGATGCCTTGTATTTACATACCAACTTCTAATGTTACTAATGATTACAAAGGAGTTCACAGAAGCATTATTAAACAAAATGGGTAGCACAGTTCTGGTGTGGCATTTTCACATTCTCCCTGTGACTGCGTGTGTTTCCTCCTGGTTCCTCGGTTTCCTCCCAGATCCCCAAAATATTTGGGTTGGAAGGTAATCGACCAGAGTAAATCATGCCTATTGTGGTAGAAATTGGGGAGGTTGTTTTTGGGAAAGTGGGTAAAATAAAATGGGCTAGGATAGGATTAGTGTAAAAATGTGCTGGTTGGTGCAGACTTAGGGGGCTGAAGGGCCTGTCTATATGTCTGTCTATGACTTTGCATCTAAAATTTGATACAGAGCCACAGATTTTAATATAAAGGTATTGCTTAATCAGTAGCCAATAGAGTGAAGAGTGAATGGGATGCAATGAGATAGAATAAGGGCAGCAGAGGTTTGGATCACCAGGTTTTGTGGGAGTAGATGTGGGCACAGTTTAATGAACCCTCTGAAGTATGACCGTTCTTCATTTCCACAATACTGAACTCGAGTCTTTCTGACAAAGGGAGAATTGCTACCACTGAGCATGGTTGACAAGTTGAAATATTGACGTATCCTTTTATTTGTTAACTGACGCCATGTATTTGTGTGGTGGGTGGGTAGAAAGGGGTAGAGTTGAAGGGAAAAAGCTGTTCCTACATTTTCTCCCATCCTGACGCAATTTTCTTTTGCTTTCAATGAAGCCGTTCACTAGACTTTGCTCAAAACAGGTGACAATACCATTAGGACTGTCCATGTCTAAACACTCAAAATCATGCATAACCTTTACTGAACCTTGTGGGTGCTGACTGTTTGATAGTTGTGGGAAAGCCAGACTTGATGTTCTCACCCAGTGCCCGCTTTACACATAAACATTTCAAAGCTTTTATGGGGAAGAACAGTGCTCATCACAAATGTTTAGTGTCCCATAAAGGTTCTTCATGTTGTACTTTTCATTACTAAGAAAAGACTCGGCTGACTTTCCCTGTTGGTGAGGCTGACAGAAGGTCATCTTCTGTTGAAGAGGAGAGGGGACAAAGAAGGAACGTGCCTAATATTCATGAACAGCTGTGAAAGGGACAATGGAAATCAGGCACCTCCATGAGAAGTAATCTACTAAATTGCAATGTTTGGTGCTGAGAAAGGGCTTCAGGCTCAGACTTGAACAGCATATAATTGGACAGGCCAGATGATAACACAGCAATCTGATCCCTGGATGATGGGGTAGGGCTGGGCATTATGTCAAGGGGTGGAATTATAAATTTGGGCAGGGAGAAAGCTTCAACGAGCAAGAGGCTGATCTTCCTCATCAAAAGGACTGTCTCTTTAAGATATTGGTGCAGGAGGAAGTATTGAAGGCAGCTGGCATGGGTCAGGCATCCTTCCTGAAACACAGTCCTTTAGCCAGAGGAAGCTGAGCTAAATGTTACTTGAGGCAAAACCATACACAAAAGACAGCCTGTTACTGAGTCTACCAATTGACGGACAGGAAGTGATGCATGTGATCTTTTGCATGCTGCACTACCTCATTCCCTCTCCCTTTGCTGCCAGTGTTTTACGTTTGCTTTTAAATTGAGCAGCATGCTTTGCTTTTTAATTCATACGGTTTCAATATAAACTTACCAAGAATTTTCAGCAGAGAAACTAGTCATTCAGCTTTCTTGCTTATGTGGTATTAACGTGTTACGTGAGCCACTTCCCATCCCACTACCTCACAGTATCAACACGTCTGTTTATTTGTTTCTGTTTCAAGTGTTTATCTAACTTTGATTAAATGCATCTATCTTATTCCACGGCAGCATCAGTTCCCACATCTAACCACTCTGGGCACTATTGATAACCATGTTATATTCTACCTTACTGCTCCACAAATTGTCTTCCCTCTCGCTCCCTTATCAAACACTCCTATAATGTTAGACCTCTAACAAGTTATCCCCTCAGATTTTGTTTTATGAGAGAAAAGGTCTCCATCAGTTTTAATCTTTACTGACGGTGAATGGAGGCCTTGGCTCAGGAGTGGTGCTTTCACCTCTGTCAGAAGCCAATGAATTTAAGTCCTACTCCAGACACATAAGCACAAACACTAGGCCAACATTCTTGTGCAATATGTATGTTTTTAAATGGGTAATTTGGCTATTTGCTGCCGAAAGAAAACGATTAGAAAATCATGCCACAGACTTGATTTAACTGAAACCTTCCTTTGGCTGATATTTTTTCTTGCCTGGGTACAGTTCCCACCAACTCTTAAATACCCTCCTCCAGCAGTTACTCTGTGTGTGTTGGAGTACACTGTATATATTGGCAGGCAGTTCATTATGAGAGGCATCTCGGCTAAGCATCAGAGTGATTTTTTTAATTTATTTTTTGTTGCATTTTATTTCCACTCCCTGGCCTAAGGGCATTGGAGCTAATGCCTGGTGCAACGCTTGCAATGATAAATTAACTCTGTGCAGATCAAGAATCAAATATTCATGACAGAAGGCGGTAATTTTGCTCGTCACGCCTCTGCTGGAACTTTGAAAGAGCAACTCTGTTAGTCCATTTTACCCTGCTTTTTCCAGAAACCTTATACGTTTCCCACTTGAGGTATATATCCAACCTTTATTTGGAAATGACTCAATCTGTAACCACTGCCTTTCAGGCAACACATTGTAGATCATAACCAGATGCTGGGTATTAGCGTTCATGTTTCGTCTGGTTGCAGAGCACCCCCACTGTTGGGAAATAGATTAGCCCTATTTACCCCACACAGTTTTGAATATTGTATATAAAATAAGTTTTACTGAGATCTTCGTCGATGATTTGGAGTACGTGGACCTGTTTGCCTGCCCTCACAAGCTATTGATCCAGTGTGGTAGCAGTTGCTGGATGAGTATCCAGAAGCCCAGAATCTTGATCTAGTCCTATAAACTCAACCCCCCCAGTGGGAAATTTAAATTAAAATGATTGTAAAACCACATCGGGTTCAATAAAGACAATGAATTCTGCTCCCCTCGTCTGGTCTGACCCATGTGGGACTCTACACCCTTCAATGTGGTTGGCTCCTGACCGTCTCTGAGAAGGCCTATCAAAGCACTCTGCTCAAGGTTTAATTAGGACTGGACGATAAATGGAGATCTTGGCGGCAACACCCATATCCCGTGAACAAATATATAAAAGAATAAATACTGAAACAAAAGTAACAGCATCGTACCATCAATGCTGACGAGTGATTGATCCTGGGTGGTCCACTAACCTACAAGCCTCTGTGTAGTCATTGCATACCTTTCTAAATTACTTCCCCCACCCCAGCCCAGCCCAGATTCTGGATTGGATGCTACAGAGAATCTTCTGTACCTATCACGTCCTGTACCTGCCTTGAGAGCATTTGAAGGGGAAGTGTAGAAGCAGCTTCACTGTGTATGTGACCTTGGTTCAATGGGACAGTGCAGATGGAACTTTACACCTGCTCTGGGAGACCACTCTTATCATTGCATTCATAATGGGCACAAACTTCATATTACCATGCCAAAATATTTTTCCCCAGTGTATTTTGCTGAACCATTCGTGTTTCATGTTTCTTTGGACAGCTCTGTGCTTTGAGCTCGAGGTGACATCAGTTTAAAATACTGTTTGTTGTTAGTCGATTTTCAGCTTCTGGTACATTTCTACAGAATGTAGGCAAGGCACCAAACGACCAGGACCTCTGACTGATCCTCATCATTCCAGCCCTCTCACTGACTCCTAAACCAATTCCCCCACCCACCACCTCACCCTCCACATCACCAGTCTCTGAAGTCTATTTATGAAAAGATCTAAAAGTTACATTTAAAAACAAAATGCTGGAGGAACCCACTAGGTTTCTCCAGCACTTTTTTTTGCTCAAAATTCCAGCATCTGCAGTTTCTTGTGCCTCTAAAAGTTAAACTAATTTATTCACCCAATGATCACGGCAGCCGTTGGCCATTTATTTCACAGTATGTCACAAAGTGCAGGTAGAACGTAACTACACTCATTTTGTCTGATTCAGAGTTATGTCTCAACAATGTCTGAACTGTCATTACCTGATCATCATTGTCAAAGACTGATTCCAGGCGCCCCACTCTTTGAATTACTAGTTATGGGGAGGACTAGATATTTAGTTTACAAATTCCTGTGCAAGAAAGGAATGTAATGGTGAGATGAAAATTCAGAGGGAAGAATGCTTGCTTTGCCAGTAATACCAGACACCAAATTTAATATTATTTAAAAATGTTTGGCATATTGTCCTTTAAAATATTTATTTTCCTATCATCATGGAAGACTGATCAGATCATCTATTGTTTCTGACTTCCCCAGCCAGAGAAAATAGTTCCACTGTACCTCCACCCTACACCTGAACAGCCTGAGGGACCTTCCTCCCAGATCAGAGTCCCGACCAGCCCGCTTTTGACACCGCCTTTCATCGCTTTGCTGAACCTGTTCTCACAGTGAAAAGCTTCTCATTTAACTATACACACCTCCTCCATATCAAATGTGCAGCTTTCGGAACCTGTACAGGTCCAAACAACACTTGTTTCTTTCTGGGTTACATTGGAACATTACATGGTGCCCTATTTGGTCATAGAACGACTTCCTATTATCTTAAAGGTTTCACCCCCTTTGTTGTCAGTTTCCACTTTCATATGGTCCATCTCTGACTTTCATTTCTCAATCTCTCCATTTCCATTTCAGGGCATAGGCTAGCAACTAGTATCTGACATCAACTCATTATACTCCACAGCTACCATGACTATATTGCTTCCCATTCTGCTTCCTGTTAGTACCTTCTTTCCCTTCTCGCAGTTACCTGAATTCTATGCATCTGTTCGAAAGATGCCAGTTTTCACACTGGTGCTTCAGAGATGTATTTTTTCCTCAGCTACACCCTTCATCTCTGCCCTTCTTGCTCCTAGACCTGTTACTTCCATTTTGCACACTTATGCCCTCGCATCCCCTTCTGTGACCCAGAACAGGGGGAGGGTTTCCCTTGTCTCTGCCTTCCACAGTTAGCGCCCATATTCAACAAATCATTCACCAGTTTCCAACACCTTTGATACAATAACAACTTCAGACACAATTTCCTTCCAGCAACCAGTAGGGACTGTTCAAGTTGAAGGTGAAGCAGTGATAAAAGGTCACTGACCTGAAATAATAACTGAACGTAGATAAAAATGCTGGAGAAACTCAGCGGGTGAGGCAGCATCTATGGTGCGAAGGAATAGGTAACGTTTCAGGTCGAGACCCTTCTTCAGACTGATGTGGGGGGCGGGAAGAAGAAGGGAAGAGGCGGAGACAGTGGGCTGTGGGGGAGCTGGGATGGAGGGAGAAAGCAAGGACTACCTGAAATTGGAGAAGTCAATGTTCATACCGCTGGGGTGTAAACTACCCAAGTGAAATAATAACTGCTTCACTCTCCCCAGTAGTGGTCTGACTTTGCAAAATATTTCCAGCATTTTGTATTTCCTTAAACCTCAACATTTGCTGTATTGTGCTTAAAGAAAAGCAATGTACAGATGTTAAAGAATGGATGGAACATCAACAAAGACTTGGATGTATGTAGCAGTTTAAGTAAATTGTCCAAATGTACTTCACGGGTCCTAATTGGGCAAAAAAAATGAGCACAAAGCCATAGATGATAATTGGAGAGGTGACCAAAAGCTTGGATGACAAGTTTTAAGTCCATCCTGGAATGGGACAGTGTTCTACCAAGATGGACGGAATAGAGTATGGACAACTATCTCTTGCTGCAAATTCAGTTACATGTGAGGGTTTTCCCTTATGTTCCTCTAATGTATCTTTCTTTTTCAGTGCCTTGAAAAATTCCCAGTCATCCAGCACTTCAAATTTGGCAGCTTGCTCACCATCAACGCAGAAGCGTCATGAACTGAAGCAAAAGCAGTGCGGAATCGGAGGCAGTCTGGGATTTTCTGACCAACTGCAACAAAAAGATATTCCACCAAAAAATACATGACTTTATTTCCTTTAGTACAATTTTTTTTGAGGGGTTTGTTGTAAGCTCAGACTTGGAGTGAAGTGGCGTGGATTTTTAACGGGTGCAAATGGACATCATGTGGCTCAGCTTAGGTCACTAGAGTTTGTCACTGTACATCATCTTCTCTACACCCAGTACAATAATCAATCTGCATCTCAGGTGTGACAGCTCAAGCCAGTCTGGTATTGGTAGTGCTAAAGGATTGTAAAGGAAGGGAACTACAGAAATGCTTAAAAAATAAATCAATTAAAATCTAAAAATGTGCCTTTGATTGGAAAAGAGTTTTGTGCCACTTAAAAGCAACAAGTGGCTTATTTATTTAAATAAATTAAACCACATGCCTCGCTGGCTTAATCCAAGGTAGTTCTCAGTTTCCCCCCAACCCTATCCTGCAGTATATCACGCTGCTTGTATAATAATTAATTGTGTAATTCTATGGTTATTTTTCATTGTAAATGAGACATTTGGGAAAGGAAGCATCTTGCCACTCTCCTCTGTTCCTGGCTAGTTTCAATAGATTTTACGTGTCAGCGTTTAAGTAAGAAAATGATTGCTGGTAAAAGAATAACTAAATTTCTCCATGACTGATTTGGTTGAATATATCCACAGCCTTTCGTTCACATCTAAAAAGTATAAATCTTAGACAAAGTATTAGGCAATGCAGTATTTAAAGGATGTTGATATTCTCAGCCCTTTAGTGTGTTTGTGTGCATATATACGAGTATTCAGAGGACAAAGCTCAGAGTGTTTCATTAATGAGATTTAACCCCCTGAATGAAATGCACTCTGATGTTATTACATATAACTACAAAATAAAGATTAAAGGGACTTGTTTCTCCAAGGGTGTTTGATGAATTTTGTTTTTATACTCCAAGCAATGCAATGATGAGTTATCCAGAAGCAGAACTTTGCTGGTTTAGGTGGCCGGCAGGTCAGGTGGTCTCCTTGGTACCTATGGGTAGATGGTTCACCTCAGCAGGGACAAGCACAACTAGCTTTGATACCCCTGGGTAGAGAAAATTGACTGGACTGAAGTCTAACCAAGCCCCTGCCCCCCCTCCCCTTTGGTGAAGAGTGTGGCTAATTGATTACTTTTACAAATACACAACAGGCTAACAGATAATCTACTATGGTGTACGACTCTGCAATCTGACTGAATCCCAGTGCATGCTTCTACAAATGAACAGCAGGAAGACTGAGGTGAGACACAGTGCTCCACCTAACGGGGATGTTGACTTGATATAACCACCAATTCATCATAGTAGATATTTGGCCAGATAATCAAACAGAATTTAAACAACATCAGAGAGAAGGATGTGAAGATTTTAGGGGCAGAATTCCAGAGCTCTCAGCCCAGGCAGCTAAAAACACAGCTGCCAAGTGATTAAAATCCATAACGTGGAATGTATTATTGGGCTGGAAAAGGTACAGATATAGAGAAAACAAAACCAAGACATGATTTGAAAACAACAATGAAAATTTTAAAATCAATACACTGGTTGCCCTGGAACCAACAGGAAAAATAGGTAAATGATGAACTCGACTTGAAGTCAGAAATGTGGCCATTCCTCGAATTACAAATGTCCGATGTACAATTTCTGTTAGAACACCATGGACACTTTGGGTTTTGCGACTTTGATTTCCAAATCTATTTTTGCTATAACAATATACCACGCCACTCTGCCCGTCCGAATACTCTGTGCCACTACGACCACAATGCATTTTGTACAGTCCAATTTATGAATTTTTGGTCCATGAAACATTTTCCAGGAACACATTCATTTTGTGAATCGCAGGATCCCTGTAGTTTTGGACGTGCTCATGTTTATTGAGAGTGTAAGTTGGAAAGCTGGCCAGGAAATCAAATCTAGACGTAACAAAGGCACGAATGAAAGTTTCATTAGCAAATTCTATTAAAATAGATTTGTCTGACCATTTTCACATTTCTTTTTAAGGAATCTTGTTTGGTGCCAATTATCTGTCTCATTTTCTACATCATGGGATGACCATACTTAAGCAGTCTTTAGGACATTGAGATTATGACTTCCGAAGACAGGGGGCAAAAAGATTTCAAAAGATAGATCTCAACCTGGGAAAATAGGCGATATGACAATAAGTTCCCTAGAGACCTGGGAAAGAATCAGAGAGAGGATGGAAACGAGAAGCGACTCCAGACTCTGCTGGCTAAATATTTCCATCCTCCACCCAACAATGCCAGTGGTTAATTTGTCATCTTGTGTGGGTAAAATCTACTGTTTGCCTCATTTCTGAAGACAGTGGGTAGCTGGAGCCTGTAGAACCAATACCTAGTGTAATCTGGCGCCTACAGAAGAATTAATGTATATACAGAATATAGAAACAAGAAGGTATTCATCACCTCAATCCAGTTCTGTGATTCAATTAGATTATGGCAGATATATCTTAACTCTAGCTACATGCTTTCTTCTGAGTAATTTGATATCATCACCCACCAAAATTCTATTGTGTGCAGTTTTGACATTTTCAAGTGACCCACAGTATCAACAGCTTTTACAAGTCTAGTTTGGATGCCCACTATTCAATTTGTCGATTAAAATCTTAATGAATGCTACAATATTTGCTTGAACTGAATACTCCAATTAAGATGACTTTTACAATGACAATATTACAACCCAATGTAATGCAGTAAAATTGATACTTGGCTATCCTCATTGGCTTTCGAACAAGTTTCTAAAAATAGCATTTTACAACAGTTATTAGATGAACTTGATGCATGTGTCATTTACATGAGGTGCCACTAGAGAGTGCTGGATCACAGAATCCAGCACAGATTCACCACCACAAGATTGCAACGGATAAAGAGCATCTCCGTGGCGAGGGCTTTGGATTGAGACACTAAAGTGTATTGATATCAATATCTCAGTTGAGTAGCATAGTCATAGAAAAGTCCCTTAAATGCATTGTCCCAACCACACATTGCAAGGAAACCGATTTGGAGATTTGCCTACCTTCGATTTTCCAGCACCTGCAGTTCCTCTTAAACATATTTGGAACCATGATCTAATCTGAACAGTGGCAAAATGAGAGTCTGTAGAAGGGTCTCGACCCAAAACATCACCCATTCCTTCTCTCCAGAGATGCTGCCTGTCCCGCTGAGTTACTCCAGCTTTTTGTGTCTATCTTTGTCAAAATTTAGATAGGTGAGTTATCTAGAGTTAAAATCAGACATCTCTATATCAGTATCCAGGCGCTTTTACTGAAATCTGTGTTAAATAAAGCAGTATTGGGTTCATTTGTGATAGTTAGATAATCTATGGACATTACTTTTCTGGGTTCTGCCATTTATAATAGCCACAACGCTGGACTGTGGAATAGCAGTCAGTCATGCAGAGAAAAGACACCACAAAATATTCAACAATATCTTGTACCTAAACTTTAAAAAGCTTTTAATTTCAAATCGAGGAACACTCAACTCTAGGTGTACATACCCTCTCAGCACTTAATATAGCCTACAACACAACTAAAACATTCTGATAAATTCCCCCATGGTAACACCGAGTTACTGCAATAATTTTTATTATCATTCTCTAAGTTGCCCTTTCCCCTCAGTTACTATTGTTATACCATAGTCATCAAATTAACACTTAAAAATACTCTCAAGAGCACCTTGCTATACCACACACACTACTAGTATAACCTACAATACCAGTGATAATAGCCTGACTTGGAAAGGCTTGGTGAACAGACTTGCTTCAAGTGTGAACATACAAAAAAAAACTGCAGATGCTGGATGTTTGAAATAAAAACAAACTGAAAACAATTTCTAACATTTTGTTTTTATTACTCAAAAATATTTCTCCCTCTCAAAGCGAGAATCTAGCCACCTCCCCTTTACAGTAAATGGTAAGGGATTTGATCAACATCTTGAGGATTATAAGTGACCTGAAACCTAATTGGATAATCAAATAAATAATGTGTTTAATAATTGAGTAACCCAAGGGATAGGTATTATATAATGAATGAATTTTCAAAACCTTTCCATGTGCTCAGAGCGTAATGGAATACTCCATTTACTTAGTTGAGTGTAGCTTTTATGATACTCAAAGTTTGACATCATTCAGGAGAAAGCATCAACCACCTGATAATCTCATTCCTTCTGCTGCTGATCATGTTGCCATTGCCAGCATCTCTCAAACTCTATGAAAGAATAGAAAATGTAGATTGATGGAACAGAACATTACCCTCAATCTGACCGTTCTCAACATTATTATTCATGTCAGACTATCAACCCCCAAGTTCTGAAAAAGAAAATGACAGATCATTTTTAGTGGTCCCTTTCTCTGCCACAACAACTAACTATGCCACTGGTCAATGATGGTTACCACGTGTTGGCATCCTGTTTGATTTTGCAAGATATTTGGACAGCCGGGTGATTTAATTCTCCGCAGTCAGATGAATTCTCGCTGTTATATCATCCTTTCTTCACCCGTTATAAAATCGAACCCTCATTGAATGAAGTTGGAGTGTGGATTATTGTTAGTTGTTAGACTAATCAACTGAACCATTACTGGAGGATACAGAACCCCAAACAATTTCTGGAGATTTACAACCCTAGCACTTGATTCTGCCATATACAATACATTCTTAAAATGTTCCATCACAATCAAGCCATTTAATCCATTGAGCAAACTAGTTTAATCCCATCCCCAAACTCTTCAACATCCCATCCAATCTAATACCACCCTCCTGGAGAACATTCCATATCCTTCTATTCTCATATCTCCATCCCCATTCGAGTGGATACCTCATCTTCCCAAATGGCAGAAAAGATCCACCAAAAGGGAGAACGTATGCCTGGGAAACCACAACATAAGCTCAAGACTGTGTGGGATCAGATAACGTATCCACAAGGATTGCCACCATAAGTGGCAAGATAGAAGGGAGGTTTCTCTTAGAGGTCCCCAATATTAGCTCCAAAGCTCGTAACATTGATACGGATTGCCACATCATCCACCCTCATGATGATACACCTTTCACCATGTTGAATGCACTTGGAAGAAACGCAGAGGTCATCAAGAGTGGAGACGTTTAATGTGATAACACCATCGCTTACTGAGACTTCCAAGACATAGCTGCCAGACATAAGCAATATGAGGGAAAAGCCAATTTACCATCCTTCTCACTAGCCCACCAATTGAGGGTGCATTGGCCTGTGACATATATTGATGAATAATAACTGCATTGACCTTGCTGAAATAATGCCCTGTCTTAACTCTGAGAAGTTCCTCCATCTTACTGTCTTGACCGAATTACTATGATGAATGGGAGAGAATCAAGAAAGATCTAACCCTCAAACTGGGTGCTCTAACACAAAAAGATAGACACAGAATTCTGGAGTAATTCAGCGGGTCATTCAGCATCTCTGGAGAAAATGCCTTTCCTTGCTTCCGGTTCCTCCCCACTACAATCAGTCTGAAGAGTCGTGACCAGAAACATCACTCAAGATGATGTTTCTCATTTTCTCAAGAGATGCTGCCTGACCCATTGATTTACCCAAGCATTTTGTGTCCATATAAACCAGCATCTACAGTTCATTTTTATTACTCATAAGGCACTGTGGACCATCAGACAGAATTGTATCCCAGTATAATCTATAACTTCATGACCCAAATGATTCCCCATTTCACCATTACTGTCAAGGCAGGCACCAAACATGGGTCATTGAGTATAAAAGATCATGTCAAGTGCAGAAATAGGTATATCTAAAATCTGAAGCAACATCAGGAGAGAACTTCATACATGTTTATCACCTGACCCTGCATGGTGTGGATGGAACTATCAATCCCACTGCCATTGATCAGGCCAAAGCTATGCACTAAGCCAAATCCAGGAATGAACAGTGATCTTTAATTAAAGAGAGAAATGGGAAAAAAGGCTCCAACACTAATGATGGCAGAGCCTAGCACATTATATAAATAACATGTGATAACGAGGAACTGCAGATGCTGGTTTATACCATAGAAAGACAAAATGCTGGAGTAACTCAGCAGTAATTTAGAAGGATGAGAGGGTATCTTATTGAAACATATAAGATTATTAAGGGTTTGGACACCCTAAAGGCAGGAAACATGTTCCTGATGTTGGGGGAGTCCAGAACCAGGGGCCACAATTTAAGAATAAGGGGTAAGCCATTTAGAACGGAGATGAGGAAACACTTTTTCCCCCACACAGAGTTGTGAGTCTGTGGAATTCTCTGCCTCAGAGGGCGGTGGAGACCAGTTCTCTAGATACTTTCAAGAGAGAGCTAGATAGGGCTCTTGAAGATGGCAGTGTCAGGGGATATGGGGAGAAGGCAGGAACGGGGTACTGATTGTGGATGATCAGCCATGATCACATTGTATGGCGGTGCTGGCTTGAAGGGCCGAATGGCCTACTCCTGCACCTATTGTCCGTTGTCTATTGTCAAGCAATGAGAGATACTGCCTGATCCGATGAATTACTCCAGCATTTTGTGCCTTACTTTACATTATATGAACAACAAGGGTAAGACCTGTAAGCATCTGTATCCACCATGGTGTCTTCCAAAACCTCCACAATCACAAAGCACAGTCTCTGTGTAATTAGATTCATTCCATTTGATATCCACAAATGACTGGGCCACTTGACACAAAGCACGGGCTGGGATAACAGCACAGATTTGGTGCTGAACATGATGATCCAGAACCTACAGTATTACTCTTTTGTAATTAATGCGAAGAACACACAGATCCCTCTGTATTCAATCATTTGTAGGCTTTTCCCATTTAGATAATAATTTGCTTTTGATTCCTCTTATCAAAGTGCATAACCTCACGCTTTACGTATTAAACTCACTTTGCTAACATTTCATCAGTCACTCAATAAATAAATCCCATCGCAGAGTCACTGTATAGGAAACAGTGGGTGGCACTGAGAGAGTAGTGCTGCTGCCTCACAGCATCAGAGACCCAGGTTCTATCCTGACTGCAGATACTGTCTGTGTAGAGTTTGCATGTTCTCCGTGACCTCGTGGGTTTCCTCTGGGCGATCTGGTTTCCTTCCACATCGTGTGATTAATTGGCCTCTGTAAATTGCCCCTAGTGTGTGGGAAGTGGATGCGAAAGTGGGATAACATAGAACTAGTGTAAACTGGTGATCGATGGTCAGCATTGAGTCAGTGGGCCTGAAGGACTATATCTCTAAACTTAACTAATTCTACAGATTCCCCTCTACCTACTCAAAAGTACTCAAGCATATTTGTCAAACTATGATTTGCCCCTCATGAAGCCATTTGTCTTGGGTTGATTAGATCAACTTTAATAAATGAATAGTTATTTCCTTCTTGATTGACACTATTCAGCATCCTGTGAGCAATAGATATTAAACTAACAGGCTTATAGTTTCCTGACTTTTGTCTTTCTACCTTCTTGATCCTTGATCTGCATTGTATAACACAGAAACAAGCCCTTCAATCCCTACATCTATGCTGATCTTTCTGTTGTCTATACTGCACCTATTTACATGCATTAAGTTTGTATTCTTCCATGCCTCACCTATTCAAGCATCTAAATAGTCATATGAGAAACTGCAGATGTTGGAATCATAGCAAAAGACAAAGTACTGGAGGAATTCACCGGGTTGGGCAGCATCTGGGGGTGAAAATGGACAGGTGACATTTTGGGTTGGGATCCTTATTTAGACTGGCATGTAGAGGTTTAGACTGTGTCTAAATATCTCAAGCTTTGAAGTTGTATCTAATTCAACCACCTCCTAGGGCAGGCCTATTCCTTATGTCAACCACTCTAAGAAGAATGTTCCACTCAAACCCCCTTCCTCAAACCTGAACCCTCTTAACTTTGATACCCCTCCATGAGAAGATATTGTGCCTCAATTTTTAATATACCTCAGTCAGGTCACCCTTCAGACTGCTTTGCTCCAGGGGAAAACAAGTTCAACATATCCAATATCTTCCCATAATTAAAGTCCTCCGATCTAGGCAACTTTCTTGGTAAATGTCTTCTGCACTCTCTCCAGCACAATCACATCGCGACGTTCACTGGTAATCACCAAACTATTCGAAGCTGATCTCTCTGGCTCTTCTGCACATCCTTCTGAACTTAGACCATTGGGAAACCATCTTGCAATCCTCACCTGTTGAAAGGTTCTGCTGTGCTAACAATTGAACAGACATCACCCATTGTTTTCTGAAATTTTACAATTAAAAAAACACTGGAAACAAAGCAGCAGATCACAGGAAGATCATAATGGTGAAATGGGCAGATACATGATGGATGAAACATAATACAGAGATGTGTGGAGTGGACCCATTCTGGTACCACTGCTTTAAAAAGATCTGACAAAACAGCCAGCAGTCCAAAGTAAACAGCAATTTGCATTTATCAAGTGTGAACATTCAGCTTGCCTGGGAGCATCTGAGTTTCCAGAATGTTTTGCTTTATTTCACATTTCCAGTATCTACAGATTTTATTTTAAAAGGTGTTTATTCTTAGGCTTTAACAGAAACACTTCTGTTATTAGAAGAACTGTGCTTCACAAAAGAGTTAACAAATTACCAGGAGCACACGAGGAGACATTAGGATGTTACCAAACATGCAAGAAGTGTTTTAGAGAAGAGAGGTGGAGCTGATTAGAGGGTCAACCAGAGCTTAAGGAGAAGGCGAATTAAACCAGGATTTGAATACAGGAGTAAGGAAGTCTTAAAGCAATTGTGCAAGACCTTGATGAGATCACTCCTGAAGTGTTGTGTATGGGTTTTGGTCACCTTTCCCAAGGATGATGCACTAGTCATTGAATATGCAGGGAACAGAAGGATAAGGATCATGTGCAGGCAGATGAGTACTTTATCTTGGCATCATTGTTTAGCACAAACATTGTGAGCCAAAACACCTGTTCCTGTGGTGTCCTGTTCTAAGTTCTAAGATTCAGTAGTTTGGTCCAGAGATGTCAGGTTTGCTAATCAAGGAAAAATTGCATAAACTGGAAGTGTTTTCTCAAGTTTAGATGAGAGGAGCTTTCATCAAAATAAACAAAATTCTTAAAGCGCTTGACAGATGAGATGCAGACAAGAGATTTCTACTGGCAGAGGAATCTAGGGCCAGGAGGCATAACTTGAGAACGATGGGTAGGCAGTTTGGAACTGATGAGAACATGCTTTACTCATTGGGTGGTCTTCCTTTGGAATTTTCTGCCATGGAAGGCTGAGGAGGTTCAGTCATTATAGTCATAGATTTCTGGGCATTAATAGAATTGAGGAAGATGGAGATAGTGCTGGCAAACAACACCAAGACAGAAGGGCCACACTATTCCCATCCACAGACCCCACAGGTCTGTAAGTCATGCCCTTATTTCTTAGGTTCCTATGAATGTGCAAGATGCTAGAATTGAAGGAATGCAAAGATTATGACAGACTGGAAGATGGTACAAAGATAGGAGTAGAGGGAATATGCAAGAATAAAAATAAAGTTTGAGGTGCCCATGAACCTGGAACCAATGTAAAACATTCAAGTGGATTGATGAATGAATGTAAAGGACTGGTTGATGTGGTAGTGGGAGTTAGGAAAAGGTTGGATAGCTGTGGAGAAAAGGTTACAGTGACTGAATGCAAGAATGATCAACGACAAAAACACTTGCTATCAAAGAATGCAACTAGGAAGGGGCAAATCATGAACAGATTAAATATATATAACTATTTCAATTGTTAGGAAGTCCATTATCAAAATTTAAGCGGATCACACCGGAAGTGTGAGATCAGGAGCAATGCAGTAACATAATGCCTTTGAGCAAGATAGAGAATGCCCTTTCACTTTGGCTGGATTCAGAGTCAGTGTCTCATGCGCCACCCCAGATAACACTGGAACCTAATTGCAAATTACTCAAAGCAAACTAACCAGAATCTTAGAACAATCCGTGTACTTGACTAGTCACATTAGATTCAGATGAGTTTGTTGTATACACCAGGGCGCAATGAAATCCTCGTTCACATGAAGCTCAACGTAAACAGCATACACACAGCAGTGGTAAATGTAATAAACATAACTGCAGCACAGAATGTTGCAAGATTGTAGATCTGAAGTGGTAACTATTAATATTAATTAAAGTCCAACAATGGAAGAACCAAATGATGTAGAGTTCAGAGGATGTGGCAACATCTCCAGAAATGGAGTATTTAAGGCAATTGGTTCAGTAGTTGGAGAGCTGTGGAGAAGCTGTTCTTCTATCTGGACATCCTAACTCTCAAACTCCTGTACCATCTCTCAGCAGGTAGAAAAGAGAAAAGGGAACAACTGGGGCGGCAACCATTCCTGATAATGCTTTCAGATATTGTGTTGAGTTTCTTGTCAGCCATGATCATATTGAATGGCGGTGCAGGCTCGAAGGGCCGAATGGCCTACTCCTGCACCTATTTTCTATGTATCTATGTATCTATATCAGCAGTGAATCCATCCTTGTGCCTCCTTAAATCACATTTCCTGTTGAAAATTATTAAACCTTCAGGAGACACCTTTGTCAACACAAGTTTAGAGTCTCTTCTGCTTACTAGTCCTGCGCTTGCACCAGTGAGTCCCAGCCCAACCCCCCAAGCAAGTTATTACAAAGCTCAGCTCAAGCAAAGTGAAGACTAAACTTTGGTTTCAATTACATTGTCATATGCATTGAACAATGAAAGTCTTACTCGCTGCCACTTTACATGCATAATAGATGCAAGAACAAATACAAAAATGTGGTTACTTTCAGCAAGACCATAATGATGCAGAAAAAAACCCACATGTAGAGTGGCCATAGAGGTCCAATGCTCCAGGTAGCGTTGTGCAGCGTGGTTCAAGAATCTGATAATTAATGGGAGGAAACCGTTCTTGAACCTGGAGGTAACTGTTCTTAGGCTCCTGTACTTTCTTGCCAATGGTAACAGCAAGATGAGGGTGAGATCAGGGTGCATGCACACACAGGGTGTGGGTCAAATTTAAAGATGGTGCTGGAGCGGTCTCTAGCTATAGTCATAGAGAGTGTCGAGCAGAGGACTGAACACAAAGTCAACGTGCCATTGTGCCGATGGTTAGTGAGGTATTATTACCATTCCATTATAAATAAGGTCTCCCCCTTTGAGGAAGTGGAGGATGCAGTTACATAGTGAAGAGCAGAGGCCCAGTTCAGAGTTTGTGGGCCAGTGTGGAAGGGTTTTAAATGGTGATCTGTAATTGATGTACAACTGCCTGACATAACTGTTCCTGTTTTTCCAAGAGGTCCAGTGCAGAGTGGAGAACCAGTGAGATCACATCCCCTGTCAATCTGTTGTGATAGTGGGCAAATTGATGCGGTCGAGGCCCTTACTGCGGCAGTAACAGATATGCATCATAGCCGACCCCTAAGCATTTCATGAGAATGGTCACGAGCGCTGCTGGTCACTTGAGGTACATCACTGTGCTCTTCTTGGGTACTTGCATTATGGATGTTCTTTTAATGGTGGTGGGGTACCTTAGAGGGGTTGAAGCTATCTGCCATAACCCCAGCCAATTGGTCTGTACAGGTTTTGAGAATGCAGCCAGGTGCATTATGAGGGCTGAATGCTTTGAGGGTTCAACTACTTGAAGGACCTTCGGTCATCGGCCTCAAAGACCGAGACCTGAGAGTAATTGCTCCATCATGAATGTACATTGTTGCACTCCCTTTAAGAGTGAGCATAGAAAACATCGAGTTGGTCGAAAAATGATGCATCATTTGAGCTACTGTTTCCCCTTGTGGCAAGTGATGGCAAACAACTATCCAAACCTCCACTTTGGTCTGTAAGTATCTGTTTGCAATGGGCTTCCGGGGGTCAGACATGGACAACTCAATCACCCAATTTGAACGCTACTGATGTAGTCCTCAGTGGATTGCAGATCTACTGGTTCATCCAAGGCTGCTGGTTAGAGAACTCAGATTGTCAATACATTTCTTTAAAGTCAGTAACAATCATGGTACACAAAAATGCTGGAGAAACTCAGCGGGTGCAGCAGCATCTATGGAGCGAAGGAAATAGGTAACGTTTCAGGCCGAAACCCTTCTTCATGGGATGTTCATTCCCGTCTGTTGCCAACTCTTTGAACATCACCCAGTCTACTGGGCCCCAAGCAGTTGCAGTCACAGCTCTGCCTCTGCTGGCGAGCTCTGTACAATGTTCTTCAGACCTGCACTCTCATTGCCCAAGGGGTACAGGCAGTAAGTCTTATTTTCCAAAGTGCAGGCAAGGGTGGCGTGATATTTGTCACTGATGTGGGGTAGCAGTGGGCGAGAATGTTTGATCATCTGATGGTGTAGGAAACACGTTGAGGATATTTTAGAAATCTTAGTTTGTGGTAATGATGGAAAAGATTTTGGGTATACCAACTCATGTTTGTTGACCATGGTGAAGAGTTCAACTGCTAGCTGATTGCCTACCCAGGCTCATAATAAGTTACAATACTCCCTACCCGTGGAAGGTAGAGACAGCACTTCACTGTTAGATGTTCCAGGTGGGGTGTGGGAGTAGTTGTCTGATAGAATCACCATGTCCAAGCACCATGTCTCTTCCTTTTGCTGACAACTTGGCACAGTGGCAGGCACAGTTGCTGCCTGAGAACCAGAGATTTAGGTTTAAACCTGGGTGCTGACTGCATGCAGTTTGGATATTTTTCTTGTGATTGCATAAGTTTCGTCACACCCCAAAGACGCACAGGGTCAGCGGCCTCTAAATGACCCAGAAACATGTAGGAAGTGCATGTAAAAGTGGAAAACTGAGCTGAATGGCTGAATAATGGTCAGCATGGACTGTGCGCCAAAGGGCCTGTTTCCATGCTGTATCTTTCAAACATCATTCAGTTCTTGTGATGGATCAACTCTATGGTCTCTCTGGAGGGTCAAGTCTTGAGCTGGGGGTGAAGTCATGTCTCTATCAATTAGAGCACATACAGTGGCTTGCAAAAGTATTCATACCCCTTGAACTTTTCCACATTTTGTCACGTTACAACCACAAACGTAATGTATTTTATTGGGATTTTATGTGATAGACCAACACAAAGTGGCGCATAATTGTGAAGTGGAAGGAAAATGATACATGGTTTTCAATTTTTTTTACAAATAAAAAACGGAAAAGTGTCGCGTAGAAAAGTATTCAGCCCCCTTTACTCTGATACCGCTAAATAAAATCCAGTGCGACCAATTGCCTTCAGAAGTCACCTAATTAGTAAATAGAGTCCACTTGTGTGTAATCTAATCTCAGTATAAATACAGCTGTTCTGTGAAGGCCTCAGAGGTTTGTTAGAGAACATTAGTGAACAAACAGCATCACGAAGCCCAAGGAACACACCAGACAGGTCAGGGATAAAGTTGTGGAGAAGTTTAAAGCAGGGTTAGGTTATAAAAAAATATCCCAAGCTTTGAACATCTCACGGAGCACTGTTCAATCCATCATCCGAAAATGGAAAGAGTATGGCACAACTGCAAACCTACCAAGACATGGCCGTCCACCTAAATTGACAGGCCAGGCAAGGAGAGCAATGATCAGAGAAGCAGCCAAGAGGCCCATGGTAACTCTGGAGGAGCTGCAGAGATCCACAGCTCAGGTGGGAGAATCTGTCCACAGGACAACTATTAGTCGTGCACTCCACAAATCGGGTCTTTATGGAAGAGTGGCAAGAAGAAAGCCATTGTTGAAAAAAAGCCATTAGAAGTCCCTTTTGCAGTTTGCCACAAGCCATGTGGGGGACACAGCAAACATGTGGAGGAAGGTGCTCTGGTCAGATGAGACCAAAATTGAAGTTTTTGGCCTAAATGCAAAACGCTATGTGTGGCGGAAACCTAACACTGCACATCATCCTGAACACATCATCCCCACTGTGAAACATGGTGGTGGCAGCATCATGCTGTGGGGATGCTTTTCTTCAGCAGGGACAGGTAAGCTGGTCAGAGTTGATGGGAAGATGGATGGAGCCAAATACAGGGCAATCTTGGAAGAAAACCTGTTAGAGTCTGCAAAGGACTTGAGACTGGGGCAGAGGTTCACCTTCCAGCAGGACAACGACCTTAAACATACAGCCAGAGCTACAATTGAATGGTTTAGATCAAAGCATATTCATGTGTTAGAATGGCCCAGTCAAAGTCCAGACCTAAATCCAATTGAGAATCTCTGGCAAGACTTGAAAATTGCTGTTCACAGATGCTCTCCATCCAATCTGACTGAGCTTCAGCTATTTTGCAAAGAAGAATGGGCAAAAATTTCAGTCTCTAGATGTGCAAAGCTGGTAGAGACATACCCCAAAAGACTTGCAGCTGTAATTGCAGCGAAAGGTGGTTCTACAAAGTATTGACTCAGGGGGGCTGAATACTTTTGCACGCGACACTTTTCAGTTTTTTATTTGTAAAAAAATTTGAAAATCATGTATCATTTTCCTTCCACTTCACAATTATGCACCACTTTGTGTCGGTCTATCACATAAAATCCCAATAAAATACATTTACGTTTGCGGTTGTAACGTGACAAAATGTGGAAAGGTTCAAGGGGTATGAAAACTTTTGCAAGCCACTGTAGCATTCCCCATGTCCCCTTGGCAAAGCAATGTTGCCCTCAAGTCCTCTCCTACCTAAAGTCAAGTTAAAACTCTAGGTTAAACCTCACCTACACATAAAAAGCCAAGTTGTTGCAGTGATTTTTTTACGAGTGGTTGCAGTGTCAGATTCACTGGAATGCTACTGCAGCGAAGTAGGTTCAACTAAAGATTTAATCCATGAGTTTGTAATATTAAAATGCCTCTACGTTAAAAAGTTAATGTTGAAGAGAAATAATTTCCTAAACGGGGTCAATGAAGAAAATGCATCATAAACTTCATGAGCAACATCCAGAAATATTATTCAGTACAAAGGATCAGTATACAAATCTGCCCCCAAGATGCTTTGAACCTGGCAATAAATTGAAGTCAAGAGACTTATTTAGCAAAGATGGCAGTTATGAAGAGATCAGCTATGATCCAATTGATCTCATCTATATCAGCTTATTTTAGCCAACAGCACAATCATATTGTTTAAAGTTTGCGATGTATCTGCTATACCACGCGAAAATTGAACTATAGACCTTTTTCCAAAAATATCATCCATAGAGATAAATTCATTGAATACCGCACATTTGAAAAGTCAAAGATAGAGTTATAACCAAGTTCATTCTTGTGTTTACAAAAGCAGACTGCTAAAGTTAAAACGATTTTAGTTAAAAAATGCAGAACTAGAAATGGACAGTCCAGAAACAAGCCCAATACTCCATTTAGACAACTGATCCCAGGCTGCAGTTTTGAACAAAGTTCCAAATCATTATTTGCAAACACTTCCCACTTTTCCTCCTGAACGGCATAGCTACATTTTCCTACTTTGCTCCAGTTCTGGATTCCAAATTGAATAGTTTCTGTATTTACCCCAAGTCATTCTAATCATCTACACAAAACCATCTTAGTGAACTTGAGTTTCAAACGTTGTTTGGTCCAGATTAGGAACCTTTCATAGAAAATATTGTTTTACAATAACATTATCAATTGCTTACATACATTTTCCCCTCCCCCATGGAAGTTTGCTCATTTGCTACATTTCTTTTTGCCAGTTTGACTTTTCAAAATTGTAATGCCATGGGGCAAATTGGAGTTTTATGCAGGAAGCTTAACATATTATTGGTTTAGAAATCCCATAATGTGGAGGTGTTGATATTCAAAGAGAAACCATGTTTGTAGATGCTTGTTCCTAGTGTGGTACTGAGCCCTAGACCAGGGCTGGTAGTGAGCAACAATGAAACTGAATTCTAGGAAGTTTCAAACTATTTACTACTCCATATGCTGCCCAACCCTAATAATTCCAAATTTGTGCAATCACTGAGCTTTCACTGGTTTGCACCCCAAGCCTAAAGAGGTGCCAAAGTGAAAATGCAATGCAAACATTAGAGTGTATGGAAATGGGCCCTTCAGCCCAGCTTCTCAGTCTAAAGGATCTCACCCAAAACATCACCCATTCCTTCTCTCCAGAGATGCTGACCGTCTTGCTGGGTTACTCCAGCATTTTGTATCTATCTTCGGTGTATAGCTAACATCTGCAGTACCATCCTACACATTCTTCAGCTCGGCTCCTTCCAGCTGTCCAAGATGCCTCATCCAAGATAATCCCATTTGCCTATGTTTGGCCCATATACCTCTAAACCTTTCCATTCATTTCCACACCTTTTCAAATAGCTTTAAAGTGCTGCAGTACCTGCCTCGACTGGTAGATCCTTCCATATAACCACCTTCCTGAGTGAATTACTCGGGATGTCATTGTCCAATTACAGTAACATTCCATTGGGCCCCCTGGAAGGGGACAAGAAACCAGACTGTTCCCAAGCTTTGGATAAGCAGAAATAGTTTCAGCAGCCAGGTTCCACCTGATCAAATGAGATCCATGAGCTTTAAGAATGACAATTCCCCATACAAATTCACCAAGTAGAACAACCGTAACCATTTGATTGCAAGCATTAAAGTGTCAAGATTCAGCCAAGTAGACTGTTATTTTGGTGGGATCAGAAACCCAACATCAGGAAACAATTTAAAGGATGGAGGAAAAATGTTAGGACCAGAATGGTTTACATCATCCTTGGCAAGCTTGGAGATTTAAGGAAATTTGAGCAAGCAAGCTTAAAAAAGTAACAGATCAGTTAAATTTAGGAAACAGGCCCTTCAGTCCACGCTGACTATTAATCAGCTGTTCCATAGTGCCATGGTATCTCACTTTCTCATCCACTCCCACAGTAGGATTTTACAGAGGCCTACATACCTCATGCATTTGGGATGTGACAGCAAACCATAGCACCCAGAGGAAACACACGAGGTCATAGGGGCACAGAGTACGTGCATGGTCCACAGACAGCACCCAAGGTCAAGATCAAACCTGGGTCTCTGGTGCTAAGGCAGTAGCTTTATCAGTTGCACCACTGCTGACCTAAAAATACTAAAACGTTTTTGCTCAAATTTTCCACTTGATACAATATAAAGTGACATCAGTCTTAAGTGACTAAGATGGTCAGGGGAGCAGTTGCATGGGAAAACCACCAGCAAGATGCACTCTCCCACCTTGAGCATTCATCACCATGGGAACAGGGCTCATTCTGCTCAGCCAACGTGATCTCGACTCACTCGATCTACTCCTCCGTGCCAGACAGAAAACACTTAACTGACCCCAGACTTTAGGTGGTGCAAAGAGATTCCAAATCTCACATTTAGTCGCCTTGATCCCACCAAAGTAAATTTGTCAACACAAATTTCACTCAAGATCTCAATCAGAACCCTCCCTTAATCTTTTAAACTCAAAATACACCGGTTCTCAATGTAACCTTTCAAGACGCAGCACAGCGAAACAAGGATTTAAAGCAAAAACGCACACTTGGCAAACGCACGGCTGGGGAATTGACACAAGTTTGAAAGGAACTCAAGATTCTTTAAAATAGTTGTGCACTAAAAGGACCAACCGTTCAAGTAGGTAATGATATACTGTTTATTAAAAGCACAAAAGTACAGATACAAACACAGTAGAGATGATGTTGACAGATGAAACCTCCCAAATTAAAACTGGTCAGTTACACGCTATAAACGTTTCATTAAAAACTTTGAACCTTAACACCTTTTTACAACAAAAGGCTTCGCCAAACAAACTTTGGCAAGAAAATTTGCATCGGGTAACATTTCGTTCAGTTTACCGATTCATAAAATGGAAACACTGTTAACAGCCTCACCATTTAACTGCACGCTCACGTTAAAAGGTTCACTGTGTTGAACTGCTCGACGACAAAACAAAACGTTGAAAAGCTTTTGGAACCAGATTAATCAAGGGGGGGGGGGGGGGGGGGAAGAACTGTTCTATTTACAAAACGCAAAAATAAAAATTGCAACCCTGATCTGGACAAATGCTCGTCTGAAGTAGCGTTTTAATCCGCGTCCATCACATCGCGCTGTTTCAATGACTACTGCCCCCGACTATAACCAAATGAAAGTTTTATTTGTGAGTGGGAATGTGTAGGAAATCATTCTGCGTTACAATACTATGCAGACCAGTGTCAGGCGGGTGACTTTTCCATGTTAGGTGGGATGTTACCAGCGCAATATCAACTTTAAAATAGAAATCACTACACTGTTTCAGTGCTCTGCATTTAAAATTCGTAGCAAACGCACAGGAGAATCAACATTACAAGTCTTCCACTAATGTAATTTCAAATACACTTTGGACGAATTGTTGGCGATTCACATTGCGCGCGTTAAAGTTTTAACAAAGGAGTAAATATCTTTCCAAATTATAATTGGTTGATGTTTCGCCATCGTTAAAAAAAAACGCGGAATGAAAATAATTTTAGAAACAGCGTTTAAAAAGTGCTCCCAATGCAGGAAAACCAACATTTAAAACAATAGGAGCCAATGGGCCCCACCACTCCCAAAAGGGAGTAGAAGTTAATGCAATTTGAAGTCGCGTTATCTCAAATAAGAAAGTTAAAATTTAGGAAACGTTTAGAAGTCTGCTGAATTTTAAAAGGAGACGTTTTCGGGGGAAAAAGTTGCGCCACAAGATCAATTTAATTCCGCATTGTGGAGAGTAGGTGCATGTCTCCTTTAAAAGCGCAGGGCCGGGTCACGTGACGCCGCCAGCTTCCCCCCGCCCCCATTCAACCCAACGGCGACGATCCCTGGCGTCAGGGAGTCTGACACCATTTAAAGGGACAGCGCTCCTCTTAAAGCGACACCAATTTCGCGCTGGTTTGGAAAAAGTGGCACTCAAAATCCGTGGCTTCTCGTTTTTAGCTCTGGGGGAAAAAAAAACACCTCATTCTACCTCCCCAACCCCATCAAAGATTTACGCAAGTCAATCATCCAATTTCCGGGGGAGGGGTCGTGGGGGTGCTGACCTCCAAGTCTTACATTGTAAACGATTGACTTTTTAAGTTGCTATGCTTTTAAGTTCCGAACCTCCAAAACAAACAAAATAACACATTTGTCTTCAGTTGGAAGTGTGGTCCAGATTTGTTCTGCCTGTTACAGTATAAAAATAATAAACACAGCACAAGCACACGTATCGCGCACACACACACACACACACACACACACACACACAGGGGAAAGCGCTCAGAAAGCCACGATCGCTCTAGTCCATGCCCCTAAACTGGCGAGCGCCTGTTTGCTGCACAATTGCCCGTTCTGTTTGACTTCTGACTGAAGCAACTGCTCCGAGTCCGCCCGGCTCACCAAGCCGGAGAAGCCCGAGCCGAAGATAGAGATAAGGTTGGAGATGTTGGAAGGGTCCGTGCAGTCCAAGGTTTGCCCGGAGCTAGAGTAGTCTTCGAACCGGACTCGCTTAACCGGCGAAGAAAAGTCTTCTGCTTCGTTTGGGTAAAAGCTACTGCTCGAGTCCGACTTGCGCTTCCTGCCGCCGGTACTGCTGGCGCAACAACAGGCGCAGTCTTGGAGGTAGCCGTTGTCCACCGTGGTGACTGTGTGAGTGTCCAGATCCAGCACTGTGGTCTTGGTACAGTGGGTCCCACCAACGCCACCACCTCCCGACGGCTCATAGTTCGTGCCTGGGTACGAAGCCGAGCAAGAGAGCCGGTAAAGAGGGTGCTCAGGTTCCGCGTCCTTACTGAGTTGAGTGTGCAGGTGGCCGGGCTGGTGGTCGAGCGGGCTGCAGACGTTCTCCCCTTGGCCGCTGTTTGCCTCCACCATCTCTTCCACCACTTCGAGCGGGTGATTGCCTTGGATCTCCCCCGAGATGTCTAACATGTCGTGTACCTCCTCGTACTGGTGCATGCCGTAGATCTCGGCGTACTTCTCGCTCATGTAGACTTGCCGGGCGTTTCGGAGCACATAGGAGACCAGGAGGTTCTTGTGAAGCTTGATACCTCCTCTCTGAGTTCTCGAATTGTGGATTTTGCGGAGAGAGATTGTGATCAAGCTTTGTGCATTGACGGCACAATCCATCATGACCGACCGCCGTTGGTTCTCCACTCAATGAACAAGCCACTTTTTGTTAGTTGCCCCCACACACAAACAAAAATCCAGTCCTGTACTGGGGCGGGAGGGGAGCGGAGCTCGGCAGAGAACCTTCGCCTTTTTCTGAGTGCCTGTGTGTGTATGTGTGTTCCCAACCCACAATACGCCTTCCCTCTTCTTCCTGCACTGACACTGCGAGCAGTAAGAAGGTTTAGGGCAAGCCACAGCATTTATATGGCATGAATGAGTCATTTGCAATTTTCCCTGGCCACTCAGACTGCAGAATCGTGAGCTGATAGACAGCATCACCGCCCCGCCCCGTGTGCATCGAACCAATGGGAGCGAGGCGGTTCCTCATTGCTGTTTAAATCCACTGTGAAAGCTGAACTGACACAGGCAAGGCTGGGGAAGGAAAAAAAAAAAATCCCTTCTATAGCTACACTGCAACTCAGAGCACCAACTCAGCAAGGAAAAGCTTCACTCCTAAATTAGTCCCGCAAATAGAATAACCAGCATTTATCAGAACCCTTCATAACATTTGGCACTCATTATTTAAAGCCTCAAATTTAATTGGAAGAAAAAATATTTATTGTATTTTTCCCCAAATTTTATTGAAGTACACTTTTCTGTTCTCGTGTTAAATAATCAGAAATCATCTCCACAATTGGAAAATATTCAGAGAAACTAGTTTGGAGAGGGATTTTGTTTCATTTTTAATTTCTTGCTTCCAGATTTTGTAACTTTGTAAGCACCCTTTATGGGCGACTACCTTGGGCAAGCAAAGAATTTCACTGACTTGTCACATGTGACAATAAAGTATTCAATTCAATTCAAAGACATCTTAAGTAATATGTATAACGACATAGGTGATCATTTGTCTCAACTGGTCTATAGGGGGCAATCGCATTGATATTATGTGCAGTTTTGCAGGATGAACGTGGATGTTTTGGAGAGAGTGCAGAAGAGGTTCACCAGAATGCAGCCTGGATTCGATGGTATTACCCATAAAGAGGTTGGACCAACTTGGATTTAAGAGGTTTTTTAATAAGCACATGGATATGCAAGGAATTAAGGCATTTAGTTCAAGTGTAGGCAGACATTTAATTTAATTTGTCATCATGTTCAGCACATATATTGTCAGCCGAAGGGCGTTCTATGTTCTATTAGTCCAATTCTCCTTCTTCTCATCTCCCTATCCCCCTGCAATGGACTATTTCCCATGCAAGCCCATCAGTCCATCAATTCTCCCTTGATTTTTTCTGCCCTTAACCTACACCAAATGGTAATTTACAGTTGCTAATTAACCTACCAGAATGTTTTTGGATAGGGGGAGAGGGGGAGAGGGGAAACCAGAGTACGTGAAAGAAATCCACATGAGCGCAGAGAGAACATGCAATTTCTGCACAGACAATACCTGAGGTCAGGATTGAACCTACGTCCCTGGAGCTGCGAAGTAGCAGCACCAATTGTTGCACCATCATGCCAGAGCAATTATGGAACACTGGAGTAATTCATGGTGGGAATGGTGGAGTGAATAAAATGTGAGTTATTCAAGAAATTGTACCGCTTGAATATCCTCTGATGGATGCAGGTCAGGAGGAAGTACACGAGATGAAGAGGAATGAGCTATGAAGATATTTGGAAACCCGATTAATAATTTAAAAATGGAATAAAATTGCTTAACTAAGCAATGTTTTCTAGGACAAGGGAATAAAAAATAATCTCAAGTTGTGGAGGACATAATGAACAAGGCTAACCAGGAAAATGCAAGAATAGTCAAGTCTAAAGAGAAGATAAGCAGAAGAGAAGCTTTCAAGGACAGATGAGCTGAGGCAATGATAGACGCAGCGATGTCAAATGTGGAAATGGTTGGTTTTTAATAATAATCAGGCTATGTGTACCAAAATTCACCTCAGAGTCAAACAAGACACTAAGGTTTGCAGCTTCAGCTATCTGTTAAACTTCAGATAATTGCCAGGAAATGGTCTGGAATCAGTAGCTTAGGAATAGAAATAGTGATAGGATGAAATGAAATCTCTGCACAATGAGTGTTGAATGTGCCAGTCAGATAATGTTGGGTCAAACAAAGTGGTGGTGTAGTAGAACTGGATGTCAGCAAACTTTGTCTTCAAATGATGTTGCCAGGCAATAGCACTGAATGGGAAATAGGAGGAGGATTAAGGATGGATTCTTTAAGAGTTACCAGGGGTAATAGTATGGATAATCAAAGAGAAGCCATTGTAGGTGAGTATCTGTCTTTGACTTTGCCCAGGCATTTCCCTGAGATCAGCTGGATAACCAGCAAGAGGCATTCAAGAAGGACAACATGGCCAATCATGTCAAGGGAAGAACAGAGGTCAGGATGGAAGAGAAGGAATATATAACTTTTATCACAATCACACTGGATGTCCTCAGTGACTTGATCAGCTGTTTCAAAACTAATAGGGGTTGAAAACCCAGGTAGAAAGACACAGAATCACAGAATCAGTATGGCACGGAAAGATTTCCATGGCATTTGTACTGGCTTTATTCAGAACTATCCAGCTATTGTCACTTCATTGTACCTCTCCATGTAGCCTTGCAATTTTATTTTTTATTTCAGATTCTTACGCAGCTTCCTTTGAATACTACAATTAAATTTCCCTCCCTACCACCAAAGATAAGGCATGTAAATAAGTTCCAGATCAATGATTAGTAGTTCCTTCAAATATCACTCTCCTATCTTCTTCTTGCGAATGAAACATAAACCAAAGGAATAGTTAGTTCTCAAGCCAGGTGTTGAGCAGCCAGGTTGTTGTCTCCTATGAGATGAGATGAACAGTGTCTCAAGTCATAGAAAAAGCTATTCAGACCTTCCATTCACAGCAACTTTCAAGAACCTGCCAGATGGACACATGTCACAGGTTCAGAAACCCTTTTGGGGGCATTTCATGCTCCACAACAACTGGAGGAAAGCTTCAGCAGAAAATCTCTTTACAAATACCTTGCAACTTATTCAACACCTGAGCAACTGAGCTTCAATGTGCCCTGGAGCATGTGGACAACACTGAACAGGATAAGGGCTTGTTGTGCACCGGGATAACTGATGATGCATCTTAGAACTTCACCTGTATAAACCTGAGGGAGCCTTGATCAAACCAGGGGTAAATAATAATATCCTGCCCCAACACAAGACAAAGTCACTAGTTACGTTTGCTTTCTAGTAGAACATTAGAATGATTAGTGTAATTGAGTTTAAAATTATAATGACAGATTCTGCACATAATTATATATAAAAAAGATCCATAGATACATAGACAATAGGTGCAGGAGTAGGGCATTCGGCCCTTCGTGCCGGCACCGCCATTCAATGTGATCATAGCTGATCATCCACAATCAGTACCCCGTTCCTGCCTTCTCCCCATACCCCTTGATTCCTCTAGCCCTGAGCTTTATCTAACTCTCTTTTGAATGCATCCAATGAATCACTACTCTTTGTTTCCTGTCTGCCAACCAATTTTTTATCCATGTCAATACCCTACCCCCAATACTATGTGCTCTAATTTTGCCCACTAATCTCCTGTGTGGGACCTTATCAAAGGCTTTCTGAAAGTCCAGGTACACTACATCCACTCCCTTGTCCATTTTACTTGTTACATCCTCAAAAAATTCCAGAAGATTTGCCAAGTTTGATTTCCCCTTCGTAAATCCATGCTGACTTGTACCGATCCTGTTACTGCTATCCAATTGCACCGCTATTACATCTTTGATAATCGACTCCAGCATCTTCCCCACCACGGATGTCAGACTAACTGGTCTATAATTCCCTGCTTTCTCTCTCCCTCCTTTCTTGAAAAGTGGGATAACATTAGCTACCCTCCAATATTATTAGTAATATGAAAGGAAGACTCTGCAACAATGCTACTGGGCAGCCTTGGTCCAAAATATAGATAGGGAGATGAATTACAGAGGAGAGGTAGAAGTCTCTGTCCTTGAGGCAGCATTTGACTGAGTATGATATCAAGAAGCCCAAATTAAAATTGAACTAATTTAATTGGGAACGAAAGTCTCAAATGGCTGGATATATACCCAGCACAATGGGAAATGAATATGGTTGATGGAGATCAATCATTTCAACCCCAGATCATCTCAACTCAAGAACATTGCTCGAGGAGTCCCTTAACACAGATCTTATTCCAACCACTTTTTGCTGCTTCATAAATGATCTTCTTGCTATGAAAAATGATAGGGGTGTTTGCTAATAGTTGCAGAGTTTGGTTCCTCTCTCAACTGTTCACATAATGAATCAATCTGAGTCTGCTTATAGCAAGACCTGAATAACATTCAGGCATGGGCTGGGGAGCAGCACATTATCTTCGTGGAGCATAAACGCCATGCAATGACACTGGAAATTACTGGAAGTACACTGCGGGTCGGGCAGCATCCTGTGGAAAGAGAAATAATTAATGCTTCAGGTTCAGAACCCTTCATCTGATGAAAGGTTCAGGACTTAAAATGTTAACTGGTTCTCTTTCCACAGATGCTGCTGGACGTTCTGAGCGTTTCCTGCATTTTCTGTTTTTATTTACGTTTTACATTAGTTAGCCAATCCATTATCCATATTCTTATACATTTTACATAAGCCTATGTCCTCAATTCTGTGTACATTTTATGTTTTACAATATGAAATGCCTTTTGGAAATGAAAATATACTGTATTTACTAGCTTCCATTGTGTAACTCCATATTTCATCCTCAAAGAATTCCAATAAGATTGACAAACGTGATTTTCCTTTTATAAAACCACACTGGTTTTGCTGCTACTCCCTTCATAATGGATTCATCTCCTACCTCCCTAAACCACCTATAAAGCACAAGCTAGGAGTGCGATGGAATGATTTTCTCTTGCCTGATAAAGTGCAGCTGCAATAACACTCAAGAAGCTTGACACCATCCAAAACAAAGTAGCTCACTTGATGCACTGCCTCTACCACGAGCACACTCTGGACGCAGCACTTCATCCATGTGATGCAGTGGAATAACTTACCAAGGATTCTTTAGCATAAATTCCCTTAGAAAGTCAAGGGCAACAGGTACATAGCAGCAATGGATTCTGAAATGAAGGAAAACAGACAAACTCTGAATCAGAAGGAATTCGAGTAATATTCTTACGGAGTTAATATCCAAATCAAGCACACATGGAAACTCATCCTATTAATTGTAAACTTGTCTCATTACATCCTTTCTTAAGCTAGGATGTAATCCTGATATTGCAACCCAGCTCATTGTGGATTTTGTACTTCTTTTTAATCTGTACTTTCTTTGTAACTGTAACTTTGTCCATGTAATGGTAACACCATAACACTGCATTCTGGTATTTTCCTTTTTGAATTTCCTGTTGTACTTGTGTATGGCTTGATTGTATTAATGTATGGTATGGCTCAACTGGACAGCACACAAAGTTTTTCACTGTATCTCAGAATACACAATAATCAACCAAACCAAACATATCTGTACTTTGTTTGTTTAAGGGTATGAATCAGTGTGTAACTCTCTATGTGTAATGGCAAATTTCCAACTTATCCAGTGACCTCTTTCCCAGTTGCCATTACTCCGCAGGTAAGTAGGAGTGATCTTACGCAGACCTAATAGAACAGATCTTCCTGTCATTATTTCCAGTTTAATTGGTTGTTTATTGAAGTAGTTGTACAAACAAAGAGATGAATGTATCAGGTATTCCTTATACTGCATGCAAGTTGTAGCTGGCTGTTCTGTCCCTGGTCTGGTGAGAACTGTATGCTCTCTCTCCCTGTGTCTGTCACTTCCTGTCCCCTATGCCCATATAAATACGCCACTCCGTGCATCTCTGACCGCCCCCCAAGGGTCCAAGATATACCTAGACAAAATAATATAATATGCTAACAGAAGCTAGCCTCAACATAAATGGCTCCTACAGTATGTTTGCACCCGTTAGCAAAGATCGGATCATGTTTTGCTGTGCACAACTGAACAGTTGGTGAAGACTCATTGTCAAGTTCCACCATTCACAGCACCTGAAGAGGGAACATGGAGATGATATGCAGGGTTATCTTCATCTGCCTCAGTTCACAATCTTTGCTGCATGGTTGAATTTACAAGCATTTTCAAACTGCAGGAGGAGCTATTCAATTGATCACTCAGTGGGCTTCTGGCAGCTCTTACAGAATGGTTGGGAGTAGGTTCCTTGCTAATTTTCTCTTGAGCTTGACCGACAGTCCAAGAAGACAGAAGGGAAAGGAAGGGAATTTGTACGTAACCTGGCTGCCATGTTTCCCACAATGGTGGCTACAATTCAACTGTACCTCATTGTTGTAAAAAGCACTGAAAAATCCTGACCAATGCCCTTGCAGCTCTGAGCTGTGGAAACGATCCAATTCATTTTTAGGTCCTTTTGGTAATGCTTTATTATGGATAAATATTCATTCTTAGTTAAGTACACCATTAATTGCTATGCTCTTTTGGGGCTTTTCAATTTGGTTATTCTCCTTGTGCATTAAGAAAAACCTAATGTATCCTGTGGTTTACTATACAATTGAAGATAAGTACATCAATGACAGGCTATGTCCTTCCTGTATCCCCTTTTCCAAAGAAAACAAGTCAGAACAGCAACAACTTGATTTTAAATACCATTTCTAATATAATGAAATGTTTTAAGCCTCTTTATAGGAGTTGTGTGTGTACAGGAATTAAACATTTTAAGCATTTGTAAGGGCAATTTATGAGGCAAATGTTTCTGTACATTTTCGAAATGATTATTTGGCAGGATGGGGCAGGGTATCTCTGCTTGATAATGTTTTATTATTAACTTTTAATGTTTTATGTGTCATTCCTAACTGTTACTGTATGTCATGTTGTCACTTGCTGGCGGAGCACCAAGGCAAATTCCCTGTATGTGAATACTTGGCCAATAAACTTATTCATTCATTCTTACCCCTCCTTCACACATCCTGGTGTCAAACCGTTTCTGGGATAGGAAGGGAGGTTAAGGAATAAGGTTTGGGGTAGAATAAATTGTTTCAGTCTTTCTTAAATTTAGTATTTTATTTTTGTGGGAAACTTTAACACATCCCAGTTGGACATTTGATAAGTAGTGTAACATATTTAAGATAATGCAGAGATGTGATGACAAGATTACTGTGAATGCCTGGAAAACATGTAGATGAGAAATAGAAAGAGACCTTATAAAATAAACAGTAAAGAATTTGATAGGGTTTGCTCTTTTTTTGGTGTGAAAATTGAGCATTTACGGTGAACTGACTTAAATTTAAGAAAAGGTTAACAGAAGTGACCATGCAATATTCATAAACTGAAGAGTTTATATACAATAGAGAATCACTTAACACGAAGAAGTTAGTTGAAAAATGTATCAAGCAAAGATTTTCATCTAAAGTTTAAACAACTTGTGGAATATGTTAACGGGGGAGTGTATCACAACAGGCAGTTTAAAAGCATTATAGAAGCAATTGAGTTGAGATAGAAAGGATTGAGAGATATTTTGAGAAGATGAAAACGTTTATCAACCTTTTCTTTTTCTTTAACATAACATTTTGAATTGATTCTTAATCGTTTTAAAGAACATTGACAAAATTAGCTGAAGTATAGTAGAAGTTAGCTCATGTGGAGTATATCCCTAGTTTTACTGTTGAAAATATCAATGTAATTTCTTTATATGGCATTTTTGCACTTCACAGAAGCAATCAAATAAGATTGTTTGGTATCTTTCTCATTTGTGGCAGTTTGCAACATTTTCATCTGCATCTCGTGTTTGCTTCGTGATGGCGTCCAAGCTGTGATCTTAGTCAAAGAATCCACAACAGACCCAATCTTGTGTGAACTGGCATCAAGCAGGGCTGCGTCACTATTCCGAAATCTTTCTCAATCTTACTTGCTGCAATGCTGTAAGCTACCTCAAGCTTCTGGCTGGAGTGGAACTAATCTACAGGACAAATGGGAAATGTTCATCCCTTGTTGCCTCCACTCCAATACCAAGGTCACTTCAACCTCGCCCGTAAGTTGTTTCACCTAGATCACACTTGCTCATGTGCACCTTCTGAGAAGAAGCTCCAAGTTGATGACTCTTTTACTGCAGCACGAGAGAACATGGACTTCACACTTTTCATCTATAAAATAAACACTGCCTTTAGACAGTAGATAATCCATAATGAGATCCTGGGAAAGATGGACTACCTCTTATATCTGTAAAGACTCCTCACAATCAAGGTAGACACTGATTATGAAATTTACCAATGGGAGTCTGAGGAATAAAGTGTTGAACCTCCAAACTGATATAAAGTGCACCGTCTAGTGGGGAACACGGACCCCTTTCCTGCTGTATACTTCTGAGATGTGGATTAATTCCACCAGGCACCTCAAAGCACTGGAGAGACACCACCAAACGAACACAAAGTGTTGGAATAACTCAGCGGGTCGGCAGCATTTCTGGAGAAGATTGATAGGTGATGTTTTGGGTCGGGCCCTTCTTCAAACTGATTGTAGGGGAGGGAGTGTGAAGAAATCTGGGAGAGAGGAGAGGCAGAACAATGCATGGTTGCTATGGGCACTTGCATCGGCTCCAGCTATGCCCGCCTTTTCGTCGGTTATGTCGAACAGTCCTTGTCTCAGGCGTACATTGGCAACATCCCCAACTCTTTGTGTCCTTTTGTGTCAAGCAGCATCTGCAGTTCTTTGTTTCCACACAGAGATACCATATCTCTGCAAAATCATCCAAATACACTGGTAGAATAAGCAAACCAACATCAGTGGCATTTTGATGCCCAAAACTCAATTGGTTCCCATGAGACACATTGTTTGCCTGATCCGGTATTCTTGAAACAGATATCCTATTCTGAACATTGTCATGGCAAGAGAATTACCTGAGTACAAATGTTACATTTTAAGGATTTTTTTTAAAGCTTCCTTGAAAAAGTGTATTATCCCCACTGAGTTGTGGGAATCTTTAGCCCATGGCCACTTAACATAAAGGGCATTTGGAAACACATTAAGACCATAAAGACCACATGTTAAGACCACTCAGAAAATCGGTGGGGATGGTGCAAGGAGTCCACCCATTCACAAACCACCTGCATACTTCCTGTCACCTACTTCATCTGCGACAGTGATTAAGGATCCCACATTGGTTAGGAACCTCAGTGCAAGGAAGTCATCCTTAATTCTGAAGGACTGCGAAGATGAAGAATTTCTGCACTCAGTCAGTGCTATCAACATCCTTTTGAAGCTATGCAGCCCTCTACAAATAATAATGCAAATCTGACCCAGTTAAGAATTGCTCATGATAGGCATTCTAGTTACTACTCAGTCTGGCTGATAACAACTTAATGTGAATGAGATGCACATAATGAGTGAATAATAATCAGATATATTTCCTTTTTCCCTTTTTTACTCATGCATACCATCATTGTGTTCACCTTTGACATTTACCATACCTGGCTCATAACTTGTTAGTAATCTGTGTTGAACTAAAATGCAGCTCCATCAATTCGCTTGGGCTCTTTGAATGCTGTTAGTCTCTGGGCTCCCAATCTCCCGATTGTGCCGATATATCTAACTGTGCATTACATGTGCAGAGAAAATTTCTTCTGCGGATTGTTACTTCCTTGCTGTAAATCAAACATTTTTCTTCATGAATATTTCAGATTCCTGAACTTTTTGATGTTTTTTCTTCTAAAAATATTTTTATTCCCTTCACATTTTCACCTCCCCCATCCCTAACAACAGCCGTTTTTCCTTGAGCTGGTAAATTATGCTTGAGTATGATTTCCGAGGGGCTTCTGTGACCTTTGGAGGCCTGTCCAAGTGGCCATTTGGTATTGCAGAATCATGGAATTGTACAGCACACTGGGAGACAATTTGGACCATTGTGCTTGTACTGGTTCTTTGAAGGAACTACCCAATTAATTCCAATTCCCTCTCTCTTGCCCCGCAAATGACTTTCTGAGCATTTATCCCATTCTCATTTGAAAGATATGTTTGAATCAGCTACTACACCCTTTCAAACAATAAATCATGGATCATGACAATTTGTTGACTGAAATTATCTTATTTTTCCCTCTGAGTGTTGTTGCAAATTATCTTAAACTATGTCATGCTCAGCCACACCATTACAAGAGGGAATAGTATCTCAATAATTCGATCAATATTCCCTATAATTTCCCAATTTTCTATCCAATACTTTGTTGTCTGGTGTCCTAATTTCACACTCTCCATAAACTTTAACGTAGAAAGCTCTGTAGCTTGTATTCTAATTTGCATCAATTCCCAATTCCCCCTCACCCCTGAGTTTGTTGACCTACATTGGTTGTCAATGCTTTGAGTTTAAAATTCTTATCTTGATTTCAAATCACTCCATGTCTTTTGCCAATCCCTTTCTCTGTAACTTCCTCCAGCCCCATAATCTTTTGAGATGTACATTTCTGGCCTCCCATGAATTTCCTTATTATTTGGAAGCTTTTTCTTCAACTGCCCAGGTCCTAAGCTCTATATATTCCTGCCACCTCCACCATGCCATGTGTCTTTCTACTATTCTCTCCTTTGTTAAGGTTTTAACCTTTAGAAACAATATCATTTTGTGGACTTGCCAGAACATGCCATTTAAAGCACAATTGTGTGGCTCAATGAGTCCAACACTTGCGATACATATGTGAATACTTGCGATTCCCATTACCCATTTTTAGCCACATCACCATTATGTCTTCATATGCTTTTCTTTCTGATATGTTTATTTTGTTTTCTTTAAATATATCACTTTATTTACTTCAACTACCCCTTATTATTGTCACCTCCACAATTAGTAAACATTCTAGTAAAAGATTTTCTCCTGACTTCCCATGAGATTTGTTAGTGACTATTTCATATTTTATATTCATGGCCCATAGTTCTAGTCTTGCTTATATGAAAAGGTTTCTGCGTCTACCATAACCAACACTTTCATAACATTAAAGTCTTCACCATGTCGCACTCATTCGTCACTTTCCTCAAGCTCATTCCACCTGGTTTCTATTAGCTAAACTTTTCTATTTCCATTTAATCTCTTTTCACTTTTTCTTGCATTTTTGTGTCCTTTTATAATCCAAATGACCAGAACCATTTACATGCTTAATGCGTAGTTTCACATAATTTTTCTGATCTTCAATTTTATCCTGTATTTTATGGTATAATTAATCTGTGTGGCTAACTTTAATTATTTGCATATCTGTCCCTCCTCACCCATGTAGACACTAATTTTCATAAGGTTTCTGTAATTGTGCCAACCAAAATGCTTTAACTTTGTCTGTTGTATCTGTTCTATACAGAAGTTAAATTTGCCAATTTAATACTATTTCTGAAAGATTTTTCATATTTTCCCTGCAATTTGTTGGTCCTCTGAATAAAATGCAATTCCCAACATGGTGGATTCTTAATATTTTAATTGTACAATCTAAAGTTTTAACTTTGATTTCCTATTTAAAGTAATTTACAGTGGACCAAGATTCCCTTGTAATACCATTTCCCGCCTTTTGCCAACTGAGTAACTGCCTTTGAACTATTCTGTTGGACAAGCCTGTTTTCAGTATTATAGCCAGCTTGACATATTTTCTAGTGATGAAATGTCCTTTTGTGTAAACTAGCATCTGCAGTTCCTCGATATGTTCTCTAGTTTTTTCCTTGATTCTAGAATTCATAATCTTACACGAGTGTACTATGTGCCATTTTATCCAAATATATACAATTACTGCATAACTCTTATACTTTCTGATACTTCTTTCAAGAATTCAGTAAGACTGCCTGCACTAGATTTTTCCCTTTGGAATCTGTGATTATTACTCACTATTATATTTTCAGCTTCCTGATGTGTTTTTTATATATCTTTGGCTAAACATTCAAGTATTTTCCTGCTATTGACTTTAGTTCTTAAATAAAATGTTAGATTTCCTCCAGTCCTATTGCTTTTTCCAATTAATTTTTATTGGAATCACCTTTTGTTAGATTAAACTGCTGCATTTTAACTTACAACATTTTGGAACATTATGAGATTTAAGATGGTAGATTCCAGAATTATATTTCCCTGAAACCTGGGGATCACAGGGGTCTTAAAATAACGATGGGCCAGTCAAGACAGAGATGAGAAAAAAATCTTTGCTCAGAGGGCAATGAATCTTTGGAATTCTTTACCTAAGAGGGGTGTGTAGGCTGAGTTGCTGAGAATGTTCAAGGGAGTGACTAAGAGATGTTTTGATATTAAAGGAATCAAGGTATTCAGTCTTCTTCTTCTTGCGTGTGGCGTGCACAGCCTAAAGTTGTAAGGTAACTTGTTCTGTTTGATCTTCTGTTTGTGCACGCCAGGTTGATTGCATTCGTCGAAACAGGGTGGACCACGTGAAGGTTGCAATCTCCCACAGCAAGGTGTTCAGTTAGTTCAGGGAAGTGGAAAGATCCGCCACAACGGAGGGTCTAAATGTCCCACTCCTGCATCTTCTGCTTTTATGTATGTGTTGGCTGCTGCAATGTTTGGAGAACATGATAAATTAAATCAAGTTTAACTGGGCAAAGAGAGTCATAGGATAAACCTGAAACGTTAACTCTGTTTAAATCCCACAGATGAGTCCTGACCAGTTGTGCATTTTCTGTTTTGACTTTAGATTCACAGCTATTTTGATTTTCAAAGAGGAGTACATTTGACTGGTTTTGCAAGCTCATTCAATGTTAGCATTAATGAAATTTCAGCAAGGCACAACTTTTAACTAAAGCGGTTTCCACTGAATGCCAGGAATGGACTAATGGGTAAATATTAGCAGGAACAGGCTGACCAGAGAGGCTAAGAACTGGTAACAACTTTCAGAATCAGGAAAGTTGTTGTTGACAAGGTTTTTTTAACCTCAAACATTGAACATGCTTTCTCTCTTACAGATGCTGAGTGTCTTCAGCATTTTCTGTATTTATTTCAGATTTATAGCATCTGCATTAAAACAAATTATGTTATCTTGAGATATTAAGGTCAACCAGCAACATCCTTGCTGAACATAATGAAAATTATTTATGTAGAGTTGTTGTCATACAGCATGGAAAAAGGGCCTTTGGCCCTATCCATCCTTACTGACCAAGATGCCCTATTCAAGCTAGTTCCATTTTCCCGTGCCTACCCCTTATCCCTCTAAACCTTACCTATCCATGTACCTGCCCAAATGTCTTTTAAATGTTGTTATTGAACCAGCCTCAATTACTTCCTCCGGCAGTTTGTTTCATATACCCATCACCCACTATATGAAAAAGTAGCCCCTCGAGTTCCCATTGAAGTTCCCTTCAAGTTCCCTCTCATTTTAAACCTTTACCTGTTTCAGAAGATGATCTATTGTACTCATTTATAGTACCATTTGACTGGATAGCATGCTCTCTGTTCACGTGACAATAAGCTAACTAACTAACTAGAAGATAGACACAAAAAGCTGGAGTAACTCAGTGAGTCAGACAGCATCTCTGGAGAACTAACTAGTTCTTGATTCCCCTACCCTGGAAAAATGACGATGGGCAATATAACTGGAATGCTTTTGAGTCTGAGTTGCATGGTACTTAAGGGGTACCAGTATCAGCACTGAGTCAAGCCTTTGCACAGTTTAGTGCCAAAATTAAATTATACGATGGACATTTGGGAGACCTCTGGCCCAACAACCATTCAGCATAAGTAGTTGGAGGGAATATGTAGTGCAGTCAAATTTGGGTGCAAAACTCTGAAAAGTCAGTTTGCGTGTAAGAAGCAACTGCAGATGCTGGTTTAATCCGAAGATAGACACAAAAAGCTGGAGTAACTCAGCAGGACAGGCAGCATCTCTGGAGAGAAGGAATGGGTGACGTTTCGGGTCGAGACCCTTCTTCAGACTGAAGACAATTATGATGTTATCTTGAGATATTAAGGACAACCAGCAACATCCTTGCTGAACACAAGGACAATTATTTATGTGGTTGTTGAGATACAGCATGGAAAAGGGGTCTTTGGCCCTATCCATCCATTCTGACCAAGATGCTCTATTCCAGCTAGTCCCAGACTGAAGAAGGGTCTCGACCCGAAAAGTCACCCATTCCTTCTCTCCAGATGCTGCCTGCCCCGCTGAGTTACTCCAGCTTTTTTGTGTCAGTTTGTGGTTGGTATATAAAGTGGTCGCCAAACATGGACTTGCTGAGGGTTTCCACCCATACGATGCAATGGAGTAGGTAGGCACCCGAGCGTTTTAATACTCAAGAGTTAACGAGGCTGGCTCGGTACTGCTTCCCCCCGGCTGTTGATGCAGGAGCAGGCACAAGAATCCAACAGATTCTCATCAGGTCGACGCTTTAAGACATCAGCGTGCGATAAGATGTGCAGCATGATTTAACGTAGCGCGCAGTACTGTGAATGAAGGGCGATCCGGTGGTTGCTAGGACCCGCGGGATCCCGGGTCCAACTGTCATCGCGGTGGCGGGCGCTAGGACCTCGCGGACGCTCCACAGGTGCCGCCATCGGGGCGGGAAAGTCATGATGAGCCGCGTCTGCGAAGGCGCTGAAATTCAAATAATTAGCGGAAAAAAAGAAAATTCTCCTTAAAACATGAGGAAACCCCCCTCGTAAAAACCGTCAGAGAGCAGGTATCTGGAGATAAAAATGCCATTTTGGTGAATATTGTAACACATATGGGCTCTGATTTGCAGGGGAAAAACACCTCGGCTCTGTCTGGGTGAATGAACTTTCCCCACCTCATTTATAATTTAATAGAAAAGGAATGCCGAGCGAGGGCCAACATTTGAAAACTTCCACCTCATGAATTCATCCTTACCTTCACTCAGAAGATTCTGAGTTGGATTAAATTAATTTAAATTAATCATTAATCCAATTTACATCAATAAAATTTATAAACGCTCCCCCCTCCCAAACAGGCCATTCGGCCCATTTAGTTCATACACGTGTACATAAAAGAACGACTGCTGGAGGTCGAGCAGCGTCTGTGGAGGGAAGGATGACGCTTCAGGTTTTATTCCTGCGTCAGGACTTTCCAACCAGTCAGACGCTGCTCGACCCGTTGAGCTCCTCCAGCAGTCGTTTGGTCCAGATTGCAGCAGCTGCAGTTTCATCATATATCTCCAGTTCACACATATTTGTCCAACCGGTACTGTCACATTAATTTATTTGGTCTCACCCTATCAGAGAAACTGATTTTGTTCTATCTGCTATTGAAAAGTAATTTGTTTCTTTCTCTTTCCCAGTTCCGACGAAGATTTCTGAAGGTGAGACATTAACTCTGTTTCTCTTTCCAAGGGTTGTGTTGTGTTGGGTTGTGTTTGTGTCTGGTAACACAACCCTTGGTAAACACAGCCCTTGATAAACACAACCCTTGGTAAACACAACCCTTGGTAAACACAGCCCTTGGTAAACACAACCTTTGGTAAACACAACCCTTGGTAAACACAGCCCTTGTAAAACAACCCTTGGTAAACACAAGCCTTGTATGTAAACCCTTGTGTGTAAATACAACCCTTGGTAAACACAACCCTTGGTAAACACAGCCCTTGGTAAACACAGCCCTTGTAAAACAACCCTTGGTAAACACAAGCCTTGTGTGTAAACCCTTGTGTGTAAATACAACCCTTGGTAAACGCAACCCTTGGTAAACACAAGCCTTGTGTGTAAACCCTTGTGTGTAAACACAACCCTTGGTAATCACAACCTCGACCTTGAGGTGTCTATTTCTTTCTCATTATCTTTGTCATCTCCAGACTTTTGGCTATTCTGGGGGCTCTTGGTTGATCATTTATCTCCCACTTCATGTAAACTTGATCTCATTCAAATTTGTACTGCCTGAATCCCATCACTTTTAGCTTGCTGACTTACATTGACTCTGGCAGATAGTTGATATAATATCTATATTTAAGAAGGGGACTAGGACATTTCTTGGCAATAATAGACCAGTCAATTTAATACTGGGATAGGAACAATAACAGAATTGCTATTAAAGGAGAAAATAAAAAAGACAGAAAAGAAAAGTATAATCATGGTCAGTATGGATTTCCAAAGCGAAAAACTATTTGAACAATCTAACTTTTTGAGGAATTAACAGTGGAAATAGGCAATGATATGAAGACAACCCATATTAATTCAAGACTAACAAATAAGACCAGAGAATGCAGAGCCTGGGGGGACAACTAACATAAAAGATAGCTAACTGGCTTCAAGACCAAAAGCAGAGAATATGAGTAAAGAAAACTGTGTTGGGAGAAATTGGATATTGCTGTTCCATAAAGTTTAGTGCTGGGATCACTTACATTTATGATTTAGACTTTGGAATCAAAAACAACTGAAAATTGTGGATAATGCCAAATTGGAAGGAATAGTCAATTTTGAAGAGAATTGCAACAAATCATAGGAGAACCGTAAAAAATGCAGAAGTCTTGGCTTAAGTTTAGGTTCAGGAACTGCAGAAAACATGTTCCCGATGTTGGGGGAGTCCAGAACCAGGGGCCACAGTTTAAGAATAAGGGGTAAGCCATTTAGAACGGAGATGAGGAAAAACCTTTTCACACAGAGAGTTGTGAGTCTGTGGAATTATCTGTCGCAGAGGACGATGGAGGCTGGTTCTCTGGATGCTTTCAAGAGAGAGCTTGACAGAACTCTTAAAGATAGCAGAGTCAAGGGATATGGGGAGAAGGCAGGAACGGGGTACTGATTGTGGATAATCAGCCATGATCACATTGAATGGTGGTGCTGGCTCGAGGGGGCGAATGGCCTACTCCTGCACCTGTTGTCTATTGCCTATTCAATGGAGTTTAGAAGGATGAGGGGGATCTTATAGAAACATATAAAATTATAAAAGGACTGGACAAGCTAGATGCAGGAAAAATGTTCCCAATGTTGGGCGAGTCCAGAACCAGGGGCCACAGTCTTAGAATAAAGGGGAGGCCATTTAAGGCCGAGGTGAGAAAAAACGTTTTCACCCAGAGAGTTGTGAATTTGTGGAATTCCCTGCCACAGAGGGCAGTGGAGGCCAAATCACTGGATGGATTTAAGAGAGAGTTAGATAGATCTCTAGGGGCCAGTGGAATCAAGGGATATGGGGAGAAGGCAGGCACGGGTTATTGATTGGGGACGATCAGCAATGATCATAATGAATGGCGGTGCTGGCTCGAAGGGCCGAATGGCCTCCTCCTGCACCTATTTTCTATGTTTCTTTGTCTATTGAACTGCTCGAACAGAAATTCAGAATTTCCACAGTTTTTTTATAACACAGAAACTTGTTCAGTGAGTTTGGGAGTGCACTAAATGCTTTTTAAAAATATTTTTTCTGGAACTGATCCTTGCAACACAACCATGCACAAGAAATCACAAGAAGGCTTGTGTTATTATCTATTTGGGTAAAATAGGTTCTCCTTCATTTATCAGATTGTTGCCGTCTATTTATGCCCTCTAGGTTTTGTTTCCTCATAACAGTAAATATACTTTTTTCTACAACTGCTGCATTAAATTTATAATTTTAGACATTTTACCAGTCACCTTCCAGGCTTTTATTTTCAAGAAAAAACAAGTACCTTCTGGTTGGACTTTTCTGATGTCTTAAAAGTCTGTTGCCAGTTGGGGAAGTCACAAAGGCTTTATGAAGAGAAGTCACTGCTGTGTTTTAAGAAATACCTGCTTGCACCCATTGGGCTAAAAGGGAAAGTAGAATCAAGGGAGTTTGGGGAGCTGGAAGCAGGTAGGCATTAGTCCCTTTTGCCCTGTTCACCCTCACTAGGGTCTTGGGTGTCAGGTGGATTGTTGCTTAGACTTAACTTATCGGATCATTTACCACTGGAACAGTCTCATCCCCTGCCTTCAACCACAATAGATAATCCAGTGTTATGTATGATATTCAGGTAGATTGGACAATGGAATTGAGCTTGGATCTCAGATGAACTGAACTTCATCCAACAAATTCACACTTTCTATCAAATTGTATTTAAGGAGGAAAATACGGAAGAGAAGCTTTCCTGCCCCAAATATTCCTATCTTTGCTCCCAAGTTATGTTCCTGTTCAGGACCATCTCCTTCTTTGTCATGATCACATAAAATTACTTAGGATGTAGAGCACTGAATCTCATTACTCTTTGGGTAAAGACATTTCTTTTGAATTTCTTGTAAGATGTCTTGGTGACTAAAGATAACCTGTAGTCATGCTTTTCTCCCACAAGTGGAAATATTTTCTATATCAAAACCATTCATAAGTTTAACCATATAACCATTACAGCACGGAAACAGGCCATCTCGGCCCTTCAAGTCCATGCCGAACACTCCCCCCCCCCTTCTTTCTTCTTACTTCCCCCTAGTCCCATCTACCTGCACTCAGACCATAACCCTCCATTCCTTTCCCGTCCATATACCTATCCAATCTATTTTTAAAGGATAAAATCGAACCTGCCTCCACCACCTCCACTGGAAGCTCATTCCACACAGCTACCACTCTCTGAGTAAAGAAGTTCCCCCTAATGTTACCCCTAAACTTCTGTCCTTTAATTCTCAAGTCATGTCCCCTTGTTTGAATCTTCCCTACTCTCAATGGGAAAAGCTTATCCACGTCAACTCTGTCTAACCCGCTCATCATTTTAAAGATCTCTATCAAGTCCCCCCTTAACCTTCTGCGCTCCAAAGAATAAAGACCTAACTTGTTCAACCTTTCTCTGTAACTTAGTTGCTGAAACCCAGGCAACATTCCAGTAAATCTCCTCTGTACTCTCTATTTTGTTGACATCCTTCCTATAATTAGGCGACCAAAATTGTACTCCATACTCCAGAATTGGCCTCACCAATGCCTTGTACAATTTTAACATTACATCCCAACTTCTATATTCAATGCTCTGATTTATAAAGGCCAGCACACCAAAAGCTTTCTTTACCACCCTATCTACATGAGATTCCACCTTCAGGGAACTATGCACAGTTATTCCTAGATCCCTCTGTTCAACTGCATTCCTCAATTCGCTACCATTTACCATGTACGTCCTATTTTGATTTGTCCTGCCGAGATGTAGCACCTCACATTTATCAGCATTAAACTCCATCTGCCATCTTTCAGCCCACTCTTCCAAATGGCCTAAATCTCTCTGTAGACTTTGAAAATCTACTTCATTATCCACAACACCACCTATCTTAGTATCATCTGCATACTTACTAATCCAATTTTCCACACCATCATCCAGATCATTGATGTACATGACAAACAACAGTGGACCAATAGTTTATATTCATCTATTATGTTATCTCTCAGGCTTCTTTCCGCAAGAGAACAGAAACCCTCTGCAGTGTTCTGTAAAGCTTTCCCAGGCCCTGATCTGTCTGTCCATTTCATTCTACGCTGCATTAATTTGTTCCCTTTAGACCTAGACCACAACCTTCACTTCCTGCAGACGTTAATGCTTTTTGTTTTGGCCATATTGGATGCAGTTGGTTGGTATGAGATATTGATCCAGTTTACTACAGAAACATAGGAACAGGGAGAGGCCACAGATCCTCTAATCTGTTCAGGCATTCCATATGATCAGAGGTAATTATGTGACATTACTCCATATCTCAATACCTTTCAATACTTCTTGTTAACAACATTTTATCAATCTCAGATTTAAAATTAACAGTTGATTTAATGTCAGTTGCTAATTTGCAGAAAGGTGTTCCAAATTTCTGTTACCCGCTGCATGAAACAATATTTCCTGACCTCGCCTGAAAGACCTTGAACTCATTTTTAGATTGTATCCTAATCCTAGACTCCTTAACAGTAGTAATTTGAGCCAGAAATTTTATAAAATGTCAGAAGGATTTTATCCATTGCAAGATGGAATTTAATCTAAAGCAGCGTTTGCACATTGTGTTTCTGGAAATTCTGTCGCTGTCCATCTTGTCTATGAGGCTAATGGGTGTGTTTGAGTGACATCAAATGGCATGAAACCCATGATGGGTGGCATTCTAGGAATTCTCAGAAGTAATCTTCTTGCGAATGAAACATAAACCAAAGGAATAGTTAGATCTCAAGCCGGGGGTTGAACAGCCAGGTTGTTGTCTCTACATCAATGCCTGCCAGGCCCTGAGCTCCATTTGGTGGGTGGTAGAGCGGGCACCCAGAGAGACATGGTTGGCTGTCTGTTGTTCTGCTCCACATTCACAGGTTGGGCTCTGGTGGAGTCCCCATCTCCACATGCTGGCATTGAAACACATGCTTGATTTCAGGAACAACTCTGGTGACTAAGTTCAAATTAACTGAAGAATCTGTTCCATACTTGGCTGTTGCCAAAGTGTCCAGAGGAGAAGGTTCCTCTAGGATGGTGCTGAAGTTAACCTTCCTGAAGGTACGTTCTGGCTTTTTATCTGAGGGGCTCTGACACAATCTTTGCCCAGAAAACCCACCGTAATTGCTATTTTTTTTCCACAGCTGTCAGAAATGTACCCATATCAATCCAGACATTTAATACCACACTAGTTCACAATGGGGAAGGCTGCAAGCTTGTGGAGACAAAGTTGTGGTTTGCATGCTACCCTTGATCCCATGTGTTTAATACTCAGTTATCTGAACACATCATTAGATTCACATGCTGCATTGTGCATTGTGCACATTTGGACATAAGTCCAGATGGCTTCAAACAAAATTGACACGTCTTTCAAACAGTACAAATTTAGCTTAAATTGATACATTTCATGGCCTCTATTTAATTTATTAGTTCTTAATGTTTTGAAAACTTTAATCGCAACTCTTCACCGTGGGAATTTCTGAACATGTCACTGTAGTTTGTGTAAATTAATTTACAGGGTACACATATTATTCAGGTGAATATTATACCTGATATTCCCTTAGGCATACCCTTTCTAAGATGTGGTGCCTGGATCAATTCAGAGCACTGCAAGTGTAGTATAATCTGTGATATTAAGTAATTTGCTATTATAAGCTTTTTTCGTGACATCATATAACAGCCACTGACATAGGAGATCAGTTCCATTCAACATTTTGAAATTCCCTTCTCTAAGTTGCTAAGTTTAATTTGAAAGATTGTCATTTAGTATTGTAGGTGAGAGCAAAATGCCTCATGGCTGTTAATAGAAGCTCCACGTAGTCTATAATCTGATTGCTTTCCCCAAAAGATGGCTGAGGATTACACTAATGTCCAGGAAAGAGTAATAAGCTCATAGCTTGGGGGAGATCTGACAATATCTAGGGGTAATAAATAGTAAGAGTTTTGCATATTTAGTTTTAGAATGTTCATTTGGAAGGAATACATTGAAGACACAGCAAAAGGGATAGTTGTAGCCAGAGAAAGAGCGAGAATGAGAAAGAGTCAGAATCATAGGAGAAGAAAAGTAAAAAATACACAGGTGAGGTTAAGTGTGTGAGAGCCAGCCAAGTGCACAAGGAATCCATAATTAAATAATAGGAAACTTGAATAAATAATTATAGAAAGAGCAATATAAAATGTATTTCATTTTAACCGTGAGAAAATTTGCAGGCATTATATATAGTTGCTGGCAAAACAAGCTCAGAATTTAAAATTCTGACGATATAAACTACTAGAACTGCTGAAACTATTTTTGACATTCAGCTGCCTTTTGACTAATTGTTATTCAGTCTTTGTGCATGTTTTGCTGCTTTTTCTTTGCAAGTTAATACCTTAGGCTTCATGAATTGTTCATAAATATTGGTTTTAAATATTGCAAAACTGATCTGCATAAAAGCCAGAATGGGTATAAAGTGTGTAGGATCATGTTAATTTAAGAATATTATTCACATGTGCAACGGCTGAACTGTTCTTTGTAAGAAAAGTTTTAATACAGGAAAATGTGATGGAGTGGAATTAGCATAACTAAAATGGTATGATTGTTGTAAACATCACCAACATCATCAAAGACCCACACTATCCTGGCCACACACTCATTTCACCGCTGCCATCGGGAAGAAGGTACAGGAGCCTGAAAACTATAACGACCAGGCTCAGGAACAGCTTCTTGCCTAAAGCCATCAGGCTATTAAACACAACAGCAAATAAGCTCTGAAATATAACAGACTATTATTATTATTGCACTATATTTGTTTATTTATTGAGTATGTGTGAATGTGTATATATATACTCTGAACTTTTTTTTTCTCCCGTTGTGTACTATGTTTACATGTTCTGTTGTGCTGCAGCAAGTAAGAATGTCATTGTCCTATCTGGGACATATGACAATAAAACACTCTTGACTCTTGACTCTTACATTGCTGGGTTTATGATTGTATCTCCACTGACAGAAAGACAACTTGCATTTATTTACCTTCTTCAACATAATAAATAAAAAGTCCCATTTTGCCTCACAGGCAAAAGGCATATTAGGACAGGTCTTTGCCTGTGTGCACCTATTACCCGCCACGCTTTGTCCTGCCTCTCTTCTCTTCCAACTTTCTCTCCCTTCCCTACTATCAGTCCAAAGAAGGATCCTGACACGGAACCTTCACCAACCCATGCTCTCTAGAGATGCTGCCTGATCGCTGATTCAGCACTTTGTGTCCTTTTGTGTAAACCAGCATCTGCAGTTCCTTGTTTCTACATTAGGACAGGTTAATCTGGTCAAAATATAGGTCTAATGAGCACCTCATAAAGGACAATTAATATAGAGGTGGAGAGATTTAGGGAGAGAATGCCAGGAGAATAGAAGGCCGAGTCACTAATGATGAGATGAAGAAAATGAGGGATGTGCAAGTAACTAGAAACAGAAGAGCACAGAGATGGAGGAAATTTACTAAATTTATTGTATTCCTGTGTTTTCATTATTTTGTCCTGATAAGATCACTAACATCAAACCACTTACATTCTCTTTCGAACCATTAATGTATATGGTGAACAATTAAGGATGCAGCACCACTGGTTACAGTTTTTCAATTTGAAAAACAACTATTTTTAAGATGTGATGAGTCTAATTTCTTGTCTGTTATCCACTAGTTGCGACTAGGCTGTTGGAGCAATTTTCTGTGGCCTTGGAATGCATATGGGAAAACAATAGCAACAGCTCCTCTTTCTAATTGCATTTCAATGAAAAATAGTATTTATAGTAAATGCCACCAATGTATGCAAACAAGTGTTAAAATAACTTAGTTCAGTCCATCAGGAGGAGCACAGTCCTCCCCATCATAGAAACATAGAAAATAGGTGCAGGAGTAGGCCATTCGGCCCTTCGAGCCTGCACCGCCATTCAATATGATCATGGCTGATCATCCAACTCAGTATCCTGTACCTGCTTTCTCTCCATACCCCCTGATCCCTTTAGCCACAAGGGCCACATCTAACTCCCTCTTAATTATAGCCAATGAACTGCATGAAGCGCTGCTTCAAAGAAGACGGTATCTATCATTACGAGGCTCATGTCCTCTTCCCAATCGGCAGAAAGTGCAGACGTCTAAAGTCACACACCACCAGGTTAAGGAACAGCTATTTTTCTACAACCATCAGATTCTTGAACCAACCTGCACAACCCTAATCCAACCTTAGTAATGGAGCACTTTGGAACACTTCTTCTTGCACTACCAAGGACCTTTATTTCGAATTCTGTTTTGCACAAATGTCTTGTTTTATTCTTTATGCAACATTTATGCAGAATTTATGTGTTGTATGTCGTGTGAGGCTATGTGCCTGTGAAGGTACTGCAAACAAGATTTTCATTGTATCTGTACCTTATCATACTAGTGCATATGATAATAAACTTGACCTGAATTCATTTTCAGGATATAGGATTTGTTGGCAAGATCAACATTTATTGTTCATCCTAACTACCCTTGAGAAGATGACGATGAGCAGCCTTCTTAGACCACTTCAGTCCTTATTGCGAAAATACTCTCATGAGACAATTGGGTAGTGATTTCCTGGATGAACAATGAAGAACAATGAAGTAATTGTGATAGATTACCAAGACAGGTCAATGTGTAACTTTAAGGGGAACTTCCAGGTGATAGTGTAGGAAGGAATTGCAGATGCTGGTTTAAACCGAAGATAAACACAAAATGCTGGGGTAACTCAGCGGGACAGGCAGTATCTCTGGAGAGAAGGAGTGGGTGACGTTTCGGGTCAAGACCCTTCTTCAGACTGAAAGTCACGGAAAGGGAAACTAGAGATATAGACGATGATGTAGAGTGATATAGAACAAATGAATGAAAGATATGCAAAAAAGTAATCATGATAAAGGAAACATGCCATTGTTAGCTGTTGGGTGGGTGAGAATGAGAAGCTGGTGCAATGGGTGGGGGGAGGGGTGGAGAGAGAGGGAATGCAGGGGTTACTTGAAGTTAGAGAATTCATACCCCTGAGTTGTAAACTGCCCAAGCGAAATATGAGATGCTGTACCTCCAATTTGCGTTTAGCCTCACTCTGACAATGGAGGAGGCCAATGACAGAAAGGTCAGTGTGGGAAAGGGAATTAAAGTGTTTAGCAAGCGTGAGATCAGGTATGTCCAGGCAGACTGCGCGAAGGCGATCAGCCCAGTCTACTTTTGGTCTTGCTGATGTATAAGAGTCCACATCTTGAACAACGGAGATGTAAAAGATTCCATATCTTGAATAACGAGGATATATGAGTCCATATCGAACAACAGAGATTTTTTTAGTTTAGTTTAGAGATACAGCACTGAACCAGGCCCTTTGGCCCACCGACCAGCGATCCCTGCACATCAGCACAAGCCTACACACACGAGGGACAATTTACACTTATACCAAGTATACAAACCTAATCCAATTAACCTACCTGTACGACTTTGGAGTGTGATAGGAAACCGAAGATCTCGGAGAAAACCCACGTGGGGAGAACATACAGTATAAACTACGTACAGACAGCACCCGTAGTCGGGGTCTCCAGAGATGTATAAACACCTTAATTCCTCTTCCCATTCCCACATTAACCTTTCTGTCCTGGGCCTCCTCCATTGTCAGGGTGAGGCTAAACGCAAGTTGGAGGAACAGCACCTCATATTTCTTGGGCAGCTTACAACCAAGGAGTATGAATATTGATTTCTCTAACTTCAAGTAACCCCAGCATTTTGTGTCTATTTCCGGGTGATAGTGTTCTCTTGGGCCTGTTCTTGTTTTTCCTGCTGATTAAAATTGTGTGTTTGCATTTTGCTGTTGGATTCAACGAGGCAAGTAACTGCAGTGAATTTTAAGATAGTATGTGCAGCAACCATGGTACATCAGTGGTCGGGTGGAATGAATGTTCAGTCTGATGGATAAGGTTGGCCAATTATATGATGTGTTTCTGGTCAATGATACCTCCAGGTGCAGTGATGGTTTTACTATTGAATATCCAAGGATTGATGGTTGGACTGTTTGTTACTGGCACTTCTGTGGCATGAATGTTTCTTGCCACTAATTCACATATCAAACTGTTTTCAAGGTCTTGCAAAAGGCAAACATGGAGTGTTTTATTTGCTTAGAAGTTGTAAATAATATTGAACAATGCACAATTATTTGCAAATATCTCCACTTCTGACCGTGCCATAAAGGTAATTAATGAAGCAGTTGAAGACAGAAGACGAGGAAAGTGCCCTGAAGAAATCCTGTGAGTGAGTTCTATACATATATGAAGCTACTGTTTGATTAATCTGTGGGTCAATTCTCCCTCAGATCCTTCGAGCTGAAACGTTAATTTTTATTTTCTTCCACATTTGCTGCCCGACCTTCTGAAAATTTCCAGCATTTTTTGTTTTTAAGCTTCCAATTTAGACACTGGTCCCCAATTATTTTTGAGGAAGACCTTCCTAGATCAACAGAGGTTGATATTAGGTCAATTAGGTATTAGATATTAGGTCAGTTCCCCCGGCCGTGCACGGTAAAGGGGTTGCAGGAGTTGGTCGGCATGGTGAATTTTTATCACCGTTTCGTGCCGGCAGCTGCCAACATCATGCGCCCCCTGTTCCAGTGCCTCGCGGGCAAGCCACGGGAGCGCGAATGGTCCTCGGAGGCAGACGTGGTGTTCGAGGGTGCTAAGGTGGCCCTGGCCAACGCAACCATGTTGGTCCACCCACAGGCCTCAGCCTCAACAGCTCTCACCGTGGATGCCTCAGACGCGGCTGTGGGCGGCGTCCTGGAGCAGCCCGTCGACGGCCGCTGGCCTTTTTTAGCCGTCAACTGCGATCGCACGAGCGCAACTACAGCGCCTTCGACCGAGAGCTCCTGGCGTTGTACCTGGCCATCAGGCACTTTCGATATTTCCTCGAGGGGCGTGTATTCACTGCCTTTACAGACCACAAACCCCTTACCTTGGCCTTGGGTAAGGTCTCCGACCAGTGGTCCGCCCGTCAGCAGCGGCGCCTCGCTTACATATCGGACGTCCAGCACGTCGCGGGCAAGCTCAACACCGTTGCTGACACCTTGTCCCGCCCAGCCCTCCCCTCCATTTCGGCCATAGACCATGGCGTGGACTACGACGAGCTGGCTGCGGCACAGCGTGCGGACGCAGAAATGGCGGACTACCGCACCGCTGTTTCTGGCCTCCAGTTGGCTGAGGTCCCCTGTGGAGCTTCAGGCACCGTGGTCCTTTGCGATGTCTCCACGGACTGGCCTCGCCCCATCGTCCCCACCAGTTGGCGTCGCCGGGTTTTTGATTTCATCCACGGGCTGGCCCATCCATCCATACAGGCGACCTCTGCACTGGTGGCGGCCAAGTTCGTTTGGCACCGGCTCCGCAAGCAGGTGGCGGCCTGGGCCCGTGCCTGCATTCACTGTCAGACCTCCAAGGTCCAGCGGCACATGCGGCCTCCGGTGCAGGATTTCGACGTCCCCACGGGACGTTTTCTGCATGTCCATGTCGACCTGGTGGGCCCGTTGCCGACATCCCGCGGCACCACGCATCTCACCATCGTGGACTGTTTTACGAGGTGGCCGGAGGCTATCCCGCTCTCGGACACCTCCAACGCGGCCTGCGCTCGGGCCCTGGCGTCCAACTGGATTGCCCGATTCGGAGTCCCGTCTGATATCTCCACTGACCGGGGGGCCCAGTTCACCTCTGCCTTATGGTCTTCCCTGGCTCAGCTCTACGGGGCACGGTTACACCATACCACTGCCTACCACCTGCAGGCCAACGGGCTTTTTGAACGTTTTCACCGCCACCTTAAGTCGGCGTTGAATGTGAGAGAGAGAGTTGGAGGAGCGAGCACTCGGTGCTGGTGCTCGGTCTGTTCAGCAGCAAGAGTGAGATCAACATCAGACAAGGTGCTAGTGGGGAGAAAAAGACTCCGTACAGACACCGCCCGGAGTCAGGATTTAAACTTGTGTCCCTGGCGCTGTGAGGCAGCAGCAACGCGCGGGCCGAGTGGCCTCTCTCTGTGTTCTTGCCAGCAGCCGCAGCAGACCCTCCGCCTTCCAGATAGAGAACCGCATCCCTGGCGGTGACCGGATCCCGGTTCCCTCTGCTCATCGGGCGCCGACTCCACGCTGTACCGAATCACCCCCGAGTCAAGCGGCGCGCTGGGCTGGAGGAGAGAGCGAGATGCATGCAAGGCTTCGGCCGTGGGCTTGAATCGGCCCGTTCACGGGGTCTTTCATCGGCCAGCGGAGGCTTCAACATCGGGAGCCTTGATCGCCTCGATGCAGCAGTTTGATTTTAAGCCGCGAACGGGCGCTGAAAGGCCCCGCGAACGGGCCGATTCAGCCCTTAGCAAGCGGCTGATAAAGTCCGGATGACAAAACATGGGGGGATTGTCCCCCACCTCTCAAAGCAGGTCCCCCCTGTACCCCCCAGGATTTCCGCCCCTGACTTGTTGATTGCTTGCAATATTTTCTGTTTCTGTTTTGAATTTCCTGCATATGCAGTTTGTTTTCTTTTTTTAGATAAATTAGGCTCACGGACTCATGACAGGCTCGTAGAGCCAATGTTCCATTAACTTTGTGTGTCATCTGAAATTTTCTCATGTTGAGGGGAAACAGAATTCGATTATCAGTGGCCAACATTGCCAAGGTTAATCCTCTTCTAAAACAAAGTTTCTTCACCTATTCCTTCCAATCGAGGTCACTGGAGTATCACTGGGGGAAAAAGTCAGTAGATTCAGTGCCCAACAGATGATGTTATGCCACTGACAGAAACATGCTAAGAACATTTCAGCATATTTTGAAAATGGAAATAATTTTGTCACCTGACATTTAAGACTTGTTCTCTCTGCGGTGCAGATGGTAATTCCCCAGCGTTATCTGATCAAGGATCCTCACTCACAGCTGGGAGTTAAAGTTGCTTCACAGCAGTATTTTCTCTCTGAGGCATAGTAAGCTTTTTGTTTCCGTGCACAAGTTGAACAATTATGTCAGGCACTTTTCTAAATTTTTAATGGAGCTCTATCTGCCCATCAACACTTCTTATTTAAAATTTCCTTTTTACCATTTGCATTTGGTGTGCTGCATTCTACATTTGGCTTGTGTGAGCAATTCAGAATGTATAAGTCTGTTGTCTAATAGTTCTTATCACCTCTGTACTCTACTATTATTCATCACAACCTTGCCTGTGAGGGGTTTTTACAGGAACATTTTTGATATTCATTTGTAATGTGGTTCTCTGCACGTTTCTCTCCTTCCTCGTAACTTCTAAATACTCTACATGATTTTTCTCTTCTCCGCTTTCTCACTCTGTTAAAATCAGTAATTATCAAAATTTTCTGGTATAACTCGTTATTCTAAAGACTTCAAAGTCGTGGAATTCTTCAGTCTTTCTTCTACAAATCTTGGTGTTACTCAGGCATTATTTTCTACTTTATCCCACCAATTATTTTGAACCATGGTGTTATGCCTTACAGTGAGTTGTGTCTCTTCCACAGGTTCTCTAATTCAGTGCTTCTTAAACTGGTGAATGGTTCACCCAAGGGAGAATGAAATTATTTTGGGGTGAATTAAACTAGAGGGGTGAATGAAGGGTGAATTACTTAATTTATTCAGATATTTATATATATTTTTTCTATACTTAAAAAAGGCATTGCCATTAAAGTGGTTAGTGGTTATTGGTTTTAATGGCAGTGGAGCTGGAAATTTGATATGTTTTTTTCTCTCTACCCTATGGTTTTCTAATTTGATATTTGGTGGTATTGTGAGCTTTCGTCAGGGAGAGATATAGAAAGTTATATTGGATTCTAATATATTAAATCACATACTCCATGGTTTTTTGAGCTAATTTTCCAAGAAAAAAACCTGCAGTAATCAAAGCCCGAAAGGGTAGGATGGGGCTGAAGTTGGAATGTTTTTTTTTCATTCTAATAGAATGATATTCCAACTCCAGTGGTAATTAAACTTTTTTTTTCACTCCTAGTTTTCTTTATATTTTTAGGATGTTCAAAAAGTTGAATTAAATAAACACTTAAGAAGTGAGTTAATTTATGTTTTTTGCTCATGTGACAAAATAAATTAGATATTAAATTATAAAGGGAGAATAAGACGAAAATTACCAAAAAACATAAGAAAATGTAGTCGAGGGCGAATTAAATTTTGTGATAAAGACTCAAGGGTGACTGACATTCAAACAATAGTTTTGAAATTTTCACTAAATTATTAAAAATAAAACTGAAACCGAATGCAGAACTGATTATTTTTGGAACAATAGAAGCAAGTTTGGAGCTGACTTCGTTTCAAAGGGGTTTTCTTAATTATGGCTTAATAACGGCAAAAAAACTTATTCTGAAATTTTGGAAAAATGCTCCCACGCCAACGACAAAAATGTGGACTTCTAATATGTCGGAATTGTTACACCTAGAAGATATGAGATTCCTCTTAGCAGGTAAACCAGACCAATTCCAAAAGATTTGGTCTCCATTTATCGACTTATTACAAACATAGGGTGCAACAAAATGTTGATAATAAATGGTTTCAGGACCTGGCGAGGGGTGAGTAAAGATATGAAGTAAGTACATCCCTTTCATATTGTCCTACCTTATCTTATGTTTTCTTTTTTCTTTTTCCTCCTTTAGGTTTTTCTCTTTTTTAAACTATTTCTTGTGGTTTAGGTCCATATGGGTGTTCCTGGACCACTCTTTCAATCACTCACTTACTATCTTTACTAAATCTTTCTATCCTTTTCTCTTATTAAAGTTTAAAA
>CM075987.1:22125141-22253235 GCA_038087875.1 Malacoraja senta
GGTTTTCTTAATTATGGCTTAATAACGGCAAAAAAACTTATTCTGAAATTTTGGAAAAATGCTCCCACGCCAACGACAAAAATGTGGACTTCTAATATGTCGGAATTGTTACACCTAGAAGATATGAGATTCCTCTTAGCAGGTAAACCAGACCAATTCCAAAAGATTTGGTCTCCATTTATCGACTTATTACAAACATAGGGTGCAACAAAATGTTGATAATAAATGGTTTCAGGACCTGGCGAGGGGTGAGTAAAGATATGAAGTAAGTACATCCCTTTCATATTGTCCTACCTTATCTTATGTTTTCTTTTTTCTTTTTCCTCCTTTAGGTTTTTCTCTTTTTTAAACTATTTCTTGTGGTTTAGGTCCATATGGGTGTTCCTGGACCACTCTTTCAATCACTCACTTACTATCTTTACTAAATCTTTCTATCCTTTTCTCTTATTAAAGTTTAAAATAAGAAGTGGTACAAGAAAAGTATAAACTTACGTTATTGCAGATTACTGTAATGTACAATACTTCTAATAAAATAAAAAATATTTAAAAAATGTGAATAAATAAATAAATAAATAAATAAATGAGTTGATTTATGTTTTTTGCTCATGTGACAAAATAAATTAGATATTAAATTATAAAGGGAGAATAAGACGAAAATTACCAAAAAACATAAGAAAATTTAGTCGAGGGCGAATTAAATGTTGTGATAAAGACTCATGGGTGAATGACATTGAAATAGTTTAAGAAGCACTGCTCTAATTTATAACAAATATATAAATTTGCTCCTAAACCTGCTTTAGTGCTATGATTTGATATTTAACTAGGGATTGCATAACTTCCCTTCATTCTGGTTAAATTGTGCAAAGTAGTTAGAAAATAGTTTTGAAAATTATTATTTAAAACTGGCAGAGAAATTGGGAACAGGCAAATGTAGGAGGCAGATTTTTTAAATTGCTATTAAATAGCATAGATTAAGAGTTTTTGCTCAGTGGGGAGATAAAAGATCAAAGAGTGTAGAATGCATCTCACAGGAATATTGATAGTAACCCCTGATGCCATTCTCGAATTGATGTGTTGGGAATAATCTCTGGCATCTGAAAGTAAGTCAAATTATGTGCAAAAATGTAGTGAAAAACTCTTAGGTCCATTCCATATACTGATTGTTAAATTGCAATGTTGTCAGGTGAGGAGGTCCGCATTTCTCTTTCTGGTTCAAAAACTGAATTGTCACATCAACATTCATTACTGGAGATCACTTTGTGATATTTTGTGATAATAATGAATGAGATGCCTCATAAATGCCAATCTTCACTCAGATGATGAACATAGAACAATACAGCACAAGAACAAGCCCTTCAGCCCACAATATCTGTGCCTTATATGATGTCAAGACCAACTCTTATCTGACTGCGTAATCTGTATCCCTCCATTTACTGCATATCGATATGCCTATCCAGAAGTCTCTTCAATGCCACTATTGTAACTGAAATGTAAACCACCAAGCCACCAAGCACGACACCTGGAGGCTGCAGCGAATCATCTGATCAGCAGAGAAGGTTATTGGCTGCAATCTTCCCTCCATTGATGAACTGTACACTGCAAGGGCCAGGAAGCGAGCGGGCAAGATCATCTCTGACCCCTCTCACCCTGGCCACAAACTCTTTGAATCACTTCCCTCTGGAACGCGACTCCGGATTGTCAAAGCTGCCACAGCCAGACATAAAAACAGTTTTTATCCACGAGTAGTTGCTCTACTAAACAGCCAAAAATCTGTAGCCTCCCTTTGATCTGGTATTTTGTTGGTTCACATGCTTGATCAATGGTGTTTTATCATTAATGTTTTATTATTATTAATGTTTAGTGTTTTCTGAGTCATTCGTAACTGTCACTGTATGTCATGTTGTTACTTGTGGGCGGAGCACCAAGGCAAATTCCTGTATGTGAATACTTGGCCTATAAACTTACTTACTTAAAGTAGGTATGTTACAATACTTACCTTCAGCGGCGCTGCAATTCTGCCACTGGCTGTGTGCGCGATTTTGGCGCCTTAGAAGGGGGGGCGGGGTTAAAACCCGGGTTTCTCCTACCTTGTCCTGAATTATATTTCGTTGGAGTACAAGCGTTTGCTGAAAAATCGTTCCTACGGGGGTTTTGTGTATTTTTTATTTTTATTAAATCGACAATGTCAGCGCTGGAGTTATTTTAAAATCATCTTCGAAAGCCGTCAACGCCGACAACGGGGACGGATTTCACACACGGGACAGGTAAACGAAAGTAGTTTATTTTGATGTATAAAAGTGCTTCTTAAGAAGCCTTTAATTCATATTTTTTAATGCGAAACGATGATTCTTTTCCCCGAACTAACGGCAGAATTTTTCATGCCGATACGGGGTTAAATTCACCGCAAATCAACGTTCCAATTGATCGCGTTCCAGAAAACCTCACTCGCAAAATGATTTAAATGGCCATTAATTTACAGGTATTAAACATTCAATTCCTTCCATTTGGCCTGTAAATCCATGACAATGAGATTTAAAAATTATGTTATATTGTGAATTCTTGTGTGAATGTTATTTGGACACTTAGGCTATTTAAAAATGTTAATCTATTCTTAAGAAATTGATAGATGTTTTGATCTAGTAGTTGAATTTTGTAATTAGCTACAATTAGGTAACTAACTAATTATATGCTTTAATTTCATGTCATCTAAGTAAGATTGTTTCATATTTGTTTCAGAATCCTTCAATCTATAATAACTGAACATTTCTTTCAGTTCTCTTAATTTTTAAGAAAGTTATTGGCTTTTGACTGTCCTCGATCACAGCTTTTGTGTTAAGTCAATGGAAAAGCAATAGGGAACAAGATGCTAATTTCCGAGTATGAAAATGGCCATAACTTTTTTAATACTGAAGATATGAAAGTGAATTAGGTGTCAAATTAAACTTCTTTTTATGCTTTATCTGATGGGATAAATTGCAGACTTTATTTTTAAAATCTCTAAATTTTGTAACATTGCTACTTAAAGAAGTCTGCCAAACTATGGTGATTAACATATTAACCAATGGGTAAAATATTTGCCTTTCCAAGTTTCATATATTTTATACAATTATTTATCGTCACTTCAAAATGACCATTGAAAACTGATGCTATGGAGAGGTTATCTTGCAATTATGTTGAACAATTCTTCATTTAAGCTGTAGAGTAAAAAAGGAAAACAACTTGCACTTTGATGAGCTTGGGATATACCAATCACTTCATAATGAAGTGTATTCACTATTATAATAGAGGGAAATGTACAGCAGTATTAAAAACCAGATAATCTGTTTCTGTGATGTTTATTGAGAAATAAATATTGAATTGTAATTTAGATTGACCACTTGGTCAATTTGAAGTGACAATAATTAACTGCATAAAGCACATAAAGCTTAGAAACAGCTACATTTATGCTGTTTCAGTCAGTATGTACCAGTATGACAAGAAGCAATGATCACTGAAGCACTGAATAGTTTTGTTATTACTTGATACCATGATATGGTAACCAGCCTTAGTTTGGAAGACATCTTGATATTTCCTGGCCTGAAGGAAGATTTGCAATTATAAGGAGGTTTTGCATGACCTTAAAATATCTGAAACATTTTTGCACTGCTTCTCTATTTGCAGGACAATGAGGAAAAAGATCAAAATCAGCAGACGTTCTTTGTTTTAAATCCCTCAATCAATAAGAGCAGTCTGGGTTGGATTCAGGAGAACATTAAAAAATAAAGGGCATGAGTTATGAGTCATGGTGGAGCTCTAAGTGTGAATTACTCCATCTATTGGAAGTTTCAGCACAAATACCTGAGGGATTGATATGGATACACCAATTGAATCACAAAGTGTGAATGTGCAGATAGGGCATCACAGTGGTCTTGGAGACCCTCAAAATAATAAAGCTAAAGATAAATTGCATTTTCAAATATTCTTCTCAAAACTCAAAAGTTTTGAGAACTATCCTTTAAGTGAAGCTGGTAGAATTGCTGTTTCACAGCACCAGAGCCCCGGGTTTGATCCTAACCTCTGGTGCTGTCAATGTGGAGTTTGTACGTTTTCCCTGCAATTTCATGGGGGTTTTCTGCGTGCTCCAGTTTTCTCCCACATCCAAATAACGTGTGGGTTTGTAGTACCTACAATTTACCGTTTATAATTGACCTCTGTAAATTGCTCCGTGTGTTGGGAGTGGATGCGAAGGAGGGATAGCATAGAACGAGTGTGAAGGAGTGATTGATGGTTTGCGTGGACTTGGTGGGCCATAGTGCCCATTTCCATGCTGTTTGCTTCAATGCAATCAGGTGCTTACTATATATTAGCACAAAACACCCCTAGATCTATCAGGTATTTTGTCAAGTCAAATGCATCATTTCAATATGAAATTTGAACTATTTCCTCAAGAACAGACCAGGAATTTGCACACATAATGCAATGGTCCTATGTTTGGCAATCTCAACACCTACCTGATATCCTAGCTTCAGTGATTGATATTCTAGAAACGTGACCACAAAATTCCAGGCTGACAAACCAATATGGCACTGAGGAAGTCTGCACCATTGGAGGTACAGTCTCTCAGATAAAGCTCTCTGAGTTGGTTGTGAAAAATCACATGGTGCTCTTTTGAGAAAGAGCACAGTAGGGGATTGGGGTTGGGTCGAAGTTATCCCTGATATTCTAGCCAATATTTTGCCTTAAACATCACTCTACAAAACGTTACAATGTAACTGCAATTCTATAATACTTAATTGGCTGTGAACCCCTTTGGGAGAACCTGAAATCATGAAAGGTTTTGCCAAAATGCAAGTTTTTCTTATGGTATAGCCATTTTAGGCATTACATACAGAATTGTGGCATGGCCATAAATGTTAAGGTTGTTAGTCTACTGCAAAGCTCAAAATGAAAAAGCCTTTGGATGAAGGCATTAGCAGATGAGTTAAATACTTTTCCGTGCAGTCACTAATATAATGTAGGAAATGTGATGACAATTTATGCACAAGGTTGTCAGATTAGTTCATTGTCAGATACTCCAGAGTGAAATGAAATTCATTGTTCACATGAAGCTCATAGAGCATACAGTATACTTATTGTAATGATAAATACAACAATAAATAGAACGACAAGTGCAAAGCAGCAAAATGATGCACGATTGTGGTGCAAAATCCAGATAGTTGAAAAGAATATTAAATTACAATAACAGAATCGCTGAATGAGATTGATGGAAGAGTAAGAGTTTGTGGCAACAACTCCAGGAGTGGGGTGTGAAATTAGTGATTGGTTCAATGGCTGGAGAGCAGTGGAGACAAAGCTATTCTTAGGCTTGATGTCTGAGCTTTCATACACCTATATCTATATCAAGCTCCTATATCATTATACATCAATGAATTGGATCCTAAATCATTATACATCAATGATTAGGATGAAGGGATTCAAAGTAACATTAGTAAATTTGCAGATGACACAAAGCTGAGTGGCAGTGTGAACTGTTAGGAGGATGCTATAATAATGCAGGGTGACTTGGACAGGTTGGGGGAGTGGGCAGATGCATGGCAGATGAAGTTTAATGCAGATAAATGTGAGGTTATCCACTTTGGTAGCAAAAACAGGAAGGCAGATTACTATCTAAATGGCGTCAAGTTGGGAAAAGACGAAGTACAACAGGATCTGGGGGTCCTTGTACATCAGTCTATGAAAGTAAGCATGCAGGTACAGCAGGCAGTGAAGAAAGCGAATGGCATGTTGGCCTTTATAACATGAGGAATCGAATATAGGAGCAAAGAGGTCCTTCTGCAGTTGTACAGAGCCCTAGTGAGACCACACCTGGAGTATTGTGTGCAGTTTTGGTCCCCTAATTTGAGGAAGGACATTCTTGCTATTGAGGGAGTGCAGCGTAGGTTTACAAGGTCAATTCCCGGGATGGCGGGACTGTCATATGCTGAGAGAATGGAGCAGCTGGGCTTGTACACTCTGGAGTTTAGAAGGATGAGAGGGGATCTCATTGAAACATATAAGATTGTTAAGGGTTTGGACACGCTAGAGGCAGGAAACATGTTCCCGATGTTGGGGGAGTCCAGAACCAGGGGCCACAGTTTAAGAATAAGGAGTAAGCCATTTAGAACGGAGACGAGGAAACACTTTTTCTCACAGAGAGTGGTGAGTCTGTGGAATTCTCTGCCTCAGAGGGCGGTGGAGGCAGGTTCTCTGGATGCTTTCAAGAGAGAGCTAGATAGGGCTCTTAAAAATAGCGGAGTTAGGGGATATGGGGAGAAGGCAGGAACGGGGTACTGATTGGGGATGATCAGCCATGATCACATTGAATGGTTGGCTCGAAGGGTCGAATGGCCTACTCCTGCACCTATTGTCTATTGTCTATCTTAACCCAAGAAAGGGGCAATGCCAGGATGACAGGCAAATTAGCCTTTTTGCTCTTGAACACATTGAATGAAAGTTAGTTGAAGTTTTTGGTTGTAATTGTGATCTTTTGACCTTTTGTGAAGATTTATTTGGCAAATATGAGATATGATAATTTCTCCTCTCCACCTGAACTTGCCAACGTGCACTCTTTTGGCTCATCCATGATCAACCATTTGGGAAAGGGATGTTTGTGTACTATGGAACTGTCCAGAAGTATGTATTGGAACATCATTGAAAGAAATTTACAGCAAAAGTGAGGAATGTACTGGATTTGTTGGAGAAAAAGGCATAATTAATTTGGAAATTAATTATAGCGAGCAAATAAATACTTCAGCTGAGGGCCAAACATCAGATGACTAGCAACTAATTTTCATTGTTATTCATTGCCTCCTTCAAGAAGAGATTTAGAATATCGTTAAAATGGTTCTATGTTGTTATCTTCATAAATATAGCAAATTGTAAGTCTGCAAGTACTGCAAGTCACTTTTTCCATTATAAGTTCCTGTGTCCACATTTATTGTAGGAGCCACTTGTCACTTATACCATTTTGTTACAGTAAATGTAATGCAGTAACACCAGTGGGGAGAATTTGTAATTACAGCTTGATATGTTTACATGCGCAATTTTCATTGAAAATATGGACATGGCAATTTACGATGGAGATTCTAAAACAAAGAATGAATATGTCTTTACATTGGGATACAAATTTCATTGATGATTTGGTCCAGTTGTCTGCAACACTCTGGCCCACGTTTAATCTTGATTCTCTGAAGTTCATTTTAATCAGTCTATTGTGTTGTATGAGTAATATTAGATCAGTTGCCTTTGCACACCTCACGTACATCTAGCAATATATTTAAAAATCCTAATCTATGTGGGCTGAATTTAATTGTTTCTATTGTGAATTACTATGTTTCCTTTTATAATGGTAAAAAACTATAAAACTGTCACACTCAAATCCTGTTATGCTCTCATTCCACTCATGCCAATCGAGCTCCTACAGTGCCACCACTGACAAGAGATTGTAATGGCATCATGAAAAGTTTACATAAGTATTTTCATTTCTAAATGTGAGCTTATAAAAGTAGGGACAGATGTGAGTTCTGAATGCTATCAGCTAAGAATTAGATTTGCATATTTAATTCCAAATATCCCTCAATGCTTAAATCCATTTCCCTGAACACGGCAGTTGGTCTTGCCAACCTGTGTGCAACACCGCAGGAACTCGACTAATGATCTCAAAGAAAAAGAAAGAACTTGCATTTGTATAGTGCCTTTCATGTAGTCAGGGCAGGCCAAGCCACTTTACTATCAATTACCTTTGAAGTGTATTCGTTGGTGTAAAGTTAGAAATTATAAAAGAATTGACAAAACCAAATTAAACCACATCTATAAATAATTAATTTAGTGTTGAATTTACAGCTTTGGTATTACACAGTTTGCCAGTGAAAGGGTTAATTGCAGTGAGCTTTGGGCGTGGGTGCTGTAGCTCTGTGGTTAATGTGAGAGTTTGAGTGTGTATGTGCATGTGTGTAAAATGAGTGGAGGATTTGCTTTGAAGCGAGGCACCGGGGATTTTCCCCACCCACATAACGATTTAAATAACCTTTGCCTGTCAGTGAGGGCTTGCTATAAGGCAAGAGAGGAACACGAGAGAAGAGAAATAGTTCACTTCAAATGTGTACAACTGTACCCCTGATGTAATTGTGTATTCAGGCCATGAGGCTCAGTTATTTTTTTGTGTATGCTTGTTTCAAAGCATCATATCACAGTTTAATTCAGCAAGGCAAAACTGCTAATTGCATCTGCCATTTGATTAAATGTGTTAGCTTCACGCCATTCAATCTGCTGTTTGACTCACTTTTGCTGGAGATGTGTTTAATGTTGTTTAATGTCATATATCCAAGTTCAGTGGATTGAAAGCATGAAGATTTGAAGAATGACTGGGAACATTGAAAAATACACAGGGACAGAAGTAGCCCACTCAGCCCTTGAAGTTGCTCTGCCATTCCAAAACATCATGGTTTATTTCTACCTTGACTCCATTGTCACATCATAACCCTATATCCAACAAAGATCTATCAATCTTGGAATGGAAAGTTAAATTTTTACCATATCAGTAGACAATAGACAATAGGTGCAGGAGTAGGCCATTTGGCCCTTCGAGCCAGCACCTCCATTCAATGTGATCATGGCAGATCATCCCCGATCAGTACCCCGTTCCTGCCTTCTCCCTATATCCCCTGACTCCGATATCTTTAAGAGCCCTATCTAGCTCTCTCTTGAAAGTATCCAGAGAACCGTCCTCCACCGCCCTCTGAGGCAGAGAATTCCACAGACTCACAACTCTCTGTGAGAAAAAGTGTTTCCTCATCTCCATTCTAAACGGCTTACCCCTTAAGGGCCTTTATCACTTTCACAACCTAATTCACGACCTCTGCCGAGTTTGCCCTTGACTCATACTCGCAGCATGGTCGTCACAATGTCGTAGGTAGGTCGTGATGCTAGTCGTAGGTAATCGCGGCATCAAGTAGGTCGGGGCGTTCTTTCAACATGATGAAAAATGTCCACGAGTAAAAAAGGTCGTGAATTAGGTTGTGAAAGTGGGACAGGCCCTTTATTCTTAAACTGTGGCTCCTAGTTCTGGACTCCCCCAACATCGGGAACATGTTTCCTGCCTCCAGCGTGTCCAAACCCTTAACAATCTTATATGTTTCAATAAGATTCCCTTTCATCCTTCTAAACTCCAGAGTATACAAGCCCAGCCGCTCCATTCTCTCAGCATATGACAGTCCCGCCATCCCGGGAATTAAGTAGTCTTGTGAAATAGAATGTTCCAGGTTTCTACAGTCCCTTGTGTGAAATAGTGGCCCTCGATTTTTCACCGAAATTAGATATGTATTTCATTAAATGTTGTTAATGGAAATACAGTTGGAAGTTCAGCATTTGAAAGAAAGACGATAAATGTGTAAGTTGCCGGCCTTTATCTGAATTTATTTATAGTGTTGGGTATTCATCTGAGATATAAACCTTTTTATTGTCTTTTTGGATGTTGATGGCATATGAGGCAGATAATCTGGCCTATCTGGTCATTCATGAAGAAAACAAGAAAAAAAGCAGGAGTACCTGGAGCCTTGCTTCACCATTCAATAAGAACCTGGCCTAGTAAGATAATTCCAATGCAGGTTGCAGAAAGCGACGGACTCATCCTGGTCCAACAGCCCTCCCCTTCATTTACAAAATGTAGATATTTGGGAAATTATTTAATCATAACTTTCACAATATTAAGAGAAGCAATTGGATGAATGGAGAGGACCATTTGCATTGATAGGGAGTCCAGGACCAGGTGAGTAGTTCAAAATGAGACCAAAGTGACTTGAGTTAGGTTGTCTTGCTTATAGTTCTCAAAACTGCAGTTCTCTATAGGAACCTCTATTGGTGGTAGTAGTAGGAGTAGTAGTGGAGGTAGTAGTGGTAGGAATGTAGCTGGGGTGAGTAGTATCAGAATATATTAGGCCCCATGGTTCTCTGTGGCTGGACTGGGTATCATGGTGCAGAAATAGATATGCAGTAAATGTAGAAAGCCTCACCCGAATAATGATATGAAATCAAGTCCATCATTGTAAACAGTATGAGCGGAGTGCATGGATTATATTTTGTGATAGACTTCCCAAAGATGAAGCCGAGTGTGGATGTAAGACTGTGGCCATTCTATTGGAGAATTAAATTATGTTGAGTCTTCTCCGCAGGTACTGATAGTGATATTGATAGTGTAGTCAGTTCTGGGGTTACATGGAACTTTACATCTGTTAGGTGCTATTTTGCTGTTCATGACCATTGATGTTTATTTGTTGCACATTTGAAGTCCAGTTCAGTAGCAATAATCTCAAAATGTCATCGCATATCACGATTGATATCCCTGCAGAGTATCGCAATGCCTTTTATATGTAGGTGCATCATGTGCATAGAATGGTATGTTCCAATGTGAACCATGAAGTCCTGAATGCATTTGGTGATTTATTTTACTCCAACATTCATCCATGTGACACAGAAAAACCATGTGTTATTTAATTGAGTTTCTAGCCCATTGAATCTTACAACACTGCTGGAGGCATTATACTTCATCATGCCAGCTCTATGAAAGAGCTATACACTTGTCCTACTTCCCTGCTCTTCCCTCATATTCTTGCAAACCTTTCCATATAAGATATACATCCCATTCCATTTTTGGATATTCTTACTTTCACCACTCTTTCAGGTATTATATCCTTAACAATTTTCACAAAAGAATATTATCAACCACCTTTTTCTTTTCCTTTTTACACCAATCTATTAATTTTAAGTTAACTTTTTCTGTCAGTAGAAATATAGTCGGCACTTTATTAACAAAATTAATACTTCTCATAGATAGGACAGGTTTGGAGTGATATGAGCCAAATGTGGGCAGCTAGGACGTGTGGGCCGATGTGGGCAAGTTGGCCCGAAAGGCCTGTTTGCATGCTGTATCACTCTATGACTCATCTGTATGTACTCTGGAGAAGGTTATGGAAGATAGGGAATTCGGAAAAGTGTATAGTGATGTCCTGAAACATATCAACATCACGATAGAAGATTGTTGGTGGTGAGGCAATTAAGGCAGATAACTCCCTGTTTTAAATGATTAATTTCAATATGCCGACTCCTGATGTTTAATCTCACATGTAAAAACTGAACATTAATGTAAAATATGGGATGTGTGCTTCAACAAGTGTCTTCAGAGGGAGGGAAAATATAATTGCCGAAAAAAGCTTCACAACTATTTCTGCGGTTGAATTGGACAGCCCGTGTGTTCATCACCAATACAAAAAGCAAAAGGAGCAAGATTTACCTTCCAGTTTCTGATTCAGTTAGTGAGGTCAGTTGATAAAAGGATATTTTTTCTTGTGGGAAAAAAAAGTGGTGGGCAAGACAGGATGAGAGGGGGAGGTCATTCTACTAGAGAAGTAAATTATGTAGAGTCTTCCACAGATATGGAGGGAGCACTAATGCCGTCATTAGTTCTGTGGTTTCTTGGGAACTGTTTTTTGACTATTAACACAGAAATGATGGGAACAATATAAAGGCAGTTAATTTGGGTGTTGTAGACTAAAGCAGGAAGTAATCTTTATTTAGTATCAGTCACAACCTTAAAATCCCAATCTGCTTCATTACTAATGAAATAATGGATTACTATTTTCATACCATTGGCGTCAGAAGCAAAAGTAGGAGAACAGCAAGTGGAGAAGAAGGGTCTTGACGAGAAATATCAACAGTCCATTTCCATCTATGGATGCTGCCTGAGTGATGCAGATGCGCAGTTACTCCAGCTGCTCTTCTTTTGCCACAGATTTCCCTGAAAATTCATTCCATGGTAGGACATATGACACATATATGGCTAACTCCTAAAATTTGTGAATGTTCAATTGGAAAGGGCAGCAGTTCCGAATTTGGATTGGAGCCACCACATGTGAACTTTTACTTGAACCTCTGAGGTATGTCAGTTCCTTGCATGATTAAATAAAAAAACCAAAAGATAGAAAAAAAGAATGATTTCAAATTCGGTAGCTTTTACATCTCAATGCTCAAAAATAAGGCAACAGCAACAAAGGTCCAATATCAGATAGCAGTGGAGATCCCTGACCAAGCACTAACTCTAATCATTCTAACCCTTGAACTTAATTCCACATAGAATCAGCTTAGTATATGAGTTAGCTTGGATGAGTTAGTATTTTTCTTATCACTGATTTAATAGTTTGTGGTTAAACCTTAGCTCTGTTTTCAACCACATAAAAGGTACAGTGGCTTGCAAAAGTATTCATACCCCTTGAACTTTTCCACATTTTGTCATGTTACAACCACAAACGTAAATGTATTTTATTGGGATTTTATGTGATAGACCAACACAAAGTGGCGCATAATTGTGAAGTGGAAGGAAAATGATACATGGTTTTCAAATTTTTTTACAAATAAAAAACTGAAAAGTGTCACGTGCAAAAGTATTCAGCCCCCCTGAGTCAATACTTTGTAGAACCACCTTTCGCTGCAATTACAGCTGCAAGTCTTTTGGGGTATGTCTCTACCAGCTTTGCACATCTAGAGACTGAAATTTTTGCCCATTCTTCTTTGCAAAATAGCTCAAGCTCAGTCAGATTGGATGGAGAGCATCTGTGAACAGCAATTTTCAAGTCTTGCCAGAGATTCTCAATTGGATTTAGGTCTGGACTTTGACTGGGCTATTCTAACACATGAATATGCTTTGATCTAAACCATTCCATTGTAGCTCTGGCTGTATGTTTAGGGTCGTTGTCCTGCTGGAAGGTGAACCTCCGCCCCAGTCTCAAGTCTTTTGCAGACTCTAACAGGTTTTCTTCCAAGATTGCCCTGTATTTGGCTCCATCCATCTTCCCATCAACTCTGACCAGCTTCCCTGTCCCTGCTGAAGAAAATCATCCCCACAGCATGATGCTGCCACCACCATGTTTCACAGTGGGGATGGTGTGTTCAGGGTGATGTGCAGTGTTAGGTTTCCACCACACATAGCGTTTTGCATTTAGGCCAAAAACTTCAATTTTGGTCTCATCTGACCAGAGCACCTTCCTCCACATGTTTGCTGTGTCCCCCACATGGCTTGTGGCAAACTGCAAACGGGACTTCTTATGGCTTTTTTTCAACAATGGCTTTCTTCTTGCCACTTTTCCATAAAGGCCCGATTTGTGGAGTGCACGATTAATAGTTGTCCTGTGGACAGATTCTCCCACCTGAGCTGTGGATCTCTGCAGCTCCTCCAGAGTTACCATGGGCCTCTTGGCTGCTTCTCTGATCAATGCTCTCCTTGCCCGGCCTGTCAGTTTAGGTGGACGGCCATGTCTTGGTAGGTTTGCAGTTATGCCATACTCTTTCCATTTTCGGATGATGGATTGAACAGTGCTCCGTGAGATGTTCAAAGCTTGGGATATTTTTTTATAACCTAACCCTGCTTTAAACTTCTCCACAACTTTATCCCTGACCTGTCTGGTGTGTTCCTTGGGCTTCATGATGCTGTTTGTTCACTAATGTTCTCTTACAAACCTCTGAGGCCTTCACAGAACAGCTGTATTTATACTGAGATTAGATTACACACAAGTGGACTCTATTTACTAATTAGGTGACTTCTGAAGGCAATTGGATGCACTGGATTTTATTTAGGGGTATCAGAGTGAAGGGCTGAATACCTTTGCACGCGACACTTTTCAGTTTTTTATTTGTAAAAAAATTTGAAAACCATGTATCATTTTCCTTCCACTTCACAATTATGCACCACTTTGTGTTAGTCTATCACATAAAATCCCAATAAAATACATTTACGTTTGTGGTTGTAACGTGACAAAATGTGGAAAAGTTCTAGGGGTATGATTACTTTTGCAAGCCACTGTAACTCTATGATTTGATTTTTGGTACAAAACTTTACTCAACATGGGTGAATTACATCAATTCAGGTGTGCTCCACTTGCACATCACATATTCAATTGTGAACCCTGATGTCACTGTTACGTACACTGCTTTGGAAATCTCAGGGACAGGAGTACACTGAGAGGGCGGTGGAGAGTATGACTTTGTAAAACTATTCTTTTCTCGTTTGTCACATATTTGTTGTATGAGTAAACTTGTAAAATACATTAAGATTTGTAGCCTGCAGTACCTACGTATAATGACTATTTCTGGTTAGTAATTGTTGTAAATCTGGCTATTGCCTGAAACATTTGCCCCAGATGCCCGTTGTATTAACTGGGCGGCACGGTGGCGCAGCGGTAGAGTTGTTGCCTTACAGTGCCAGAGACCCGGGTTCAATCCTGTCTACGGGTGCTGTCTGTGTGGAGTTTGTATGTTCTCTCCGTGACTTGCGTGGGTTTTCTCCGGTTTCCTCCCACACTTCAAAGACGTACATGTTTGTAGATTAATTGGCTTGGTATAATTGTAAATTGTTCCTAGTGTGTAGGGTAGCGTTAATGTGCGGGGATCACTGGTCAACACGGACCCGGTGGGCCGAAGGGCCTGTTTCCGCGCTGTATCTCTAAACTAAACTAAATTAAACTAAACTAATGTAATATAAAGGTGACTCCCTGTCCAATTCAGGATCTCTAGTGCTGTGTGTTAACTACTCAGCATCTCAACCATAAATGAAACAACCCAAAGTTAAATGGAGGAACGGAGAGGTTAGTGAAGAAAAACAAACATGCCTCGAAAATTTATTCAAAGAATTCAATCCTTGAAAATGGAATGAAAATTGGCTAGCTGCACAGAAATTGCAAATGAGAATTTGTTAAATTAAAGAACAGTTTTAACATAACTGGCTAAAAAAGCCATGGTTCCTGAGGATCATTCTTCTTATGCAGTGAGCTGTTATGACCTGGAATGCTCTGCTGAAAATGCATTGGAAGCAGATTCATCAATATTGTTTAAAATATTGATAATAGAGACAAGCACAAAATCTGACACATTGGTGCAGTATTGAGGATGTTACATCCCCTTTCACATGCGATGTTAAACTAAACCTTCACATGAACTTCCAGGTTAAAGGCTCTGTGGAACAAGTTTGATGCAGTGCTGCTTAATATATATGCTTTAACCAATACCTAGTTTTTATCACATTGCTGATGGCGGAGATTGCAATGCAGTAATTAGCTGCAATGTTTCTTCCATCACAACAGCGATCATATTTAAAATATACTTTATTGACAGCAAGTTGCCTTGTTAAATCCTGAGATTCTGGATAACATTAAACAATTATAAGCCTATTTTAAAAAACACTTAGCCATTACAGATTACAGATAAGTTTATTGTCATTAAAACCAGGATTCAATAAAACTTCTTGTGCACTTGAAGTTCACAAAGTAAGCAGTATACAATCCGTAAAGATAAATACAACAGTGAATGTAAAACAGCAGAATGGTGCATGATTGCAGTGCAAAAACTGAGTTGTGCAAAAAAAATTAAAGTATTTTAATCGAATAACCAATGAAGTAGACCTAAAAGTAAATGACAACACCTCCGGGAATGGAGCGTGAAAGTGATTGGCTCAGGAGTCAGTAGCAGTGGGAAAGAAGTTGTCCTTAAGTCTGGACATCCGATCTTTCAAGCTCCTGTATCTTCCCCCATCTGATTATAGCCAGAGAATTGCCCGCAATTATTTCTATTCTCTACCAAAATGTAATTATTCAAACTTTTAGTATTAAATTTCATCTGCCAACCACCCTTCCCCCTCACCCCCATCATATTCCACACTATTCCTTAGCCTTCACTACTCCAAGTTTTGTGCAACTGAAACATTTGGATTTGAACTCTGCATCCTAGTCCAAATCATTAATATATTTTATGAATAAAATTGCTTATTATCTCTGGTTGCTTATTGCTGTACACTTCTGTACAGAGTGGAAAATAACTTTTTATTACTTTCTCTGTTTCCTGTTACTTAGCCAATTTCTATCCGTGCCTCGACTGTCTATTTTATTCACTCAGTCTTGATAAGTTTGCTAATATGTGACATCTTATCAATCCCATTTAGAAGTCCATATATACAACATCAATAATTTTTCCCTTATTGATCTTTGAAGATTCCAGCATCTGCATTTCCTCGTGTCTCCAAATCCTCCTGTTCTCCCAGTGTATTTTGGATAGTTGGTCCTTCATTATCACTACCCTGTGATTTTTGCACGCATCTGCAATTTTTCTACAAATTTGCTCCACAATAGCCTTCATAGTACAGAATAGTACAGTCTGTGTAATTTGGTCTCTCTTGTTTCTTAACCGTCAGTTTTTTCTCCCATCCCAATCCTGAATACTTTCATGAAGAAATATTTAGAATGTATTCCTGCCCTTTTTCTATTGCCAATAATTTGTTCTTGCAACAACATCGTTATCCCACCTGCTAGTCATCAACCTTATTGCACACTCAATTGGTCCTCTCTCAAAACATCCCATTGCTTTTACTGGTGCATTTATCTCTCCCAATGTTTTTTGCACCTTTTTTTCTTTTATGTACTGATTTCCTGTGCCCTTCCTCTGCCAAATTAGTGAAGCATTGTGCAATACTACAATACCTTCCACAATACTAGGAAGCCCTCCTGTGAGGACATTGGTCTCAACCCAGGTGAGGTGCAACCATTTAAATAAAACAAAAAGGGATTTAATATTAATAATAATAACATTCTTTATCTGTTAATCAAATGAATAGAGGAATAACAAGGCACTGCCTGGCTTACATGGATCTCAGCACCTTCAGAAATGGTTCTCAATGCCCCAGGCATCTAAAGTCTCTCCTACAGCAATTCTTTCGTCATCCATTCATCTGTGCTGTTTTCCTATTTTTATATTCAGTCACGCATGATTTGGTAATAAATCTGGACAATACTACTTTTGATTAAGTTTTTCCTAAATTCGTAAAATCTGTCTGCAGGAACTCATCCTTTTTTTTTAACCTCTGGTATTGCTATAAACCATTACATCTGCTTGTACACACTCTCCTGAATTATCCATTGTCAATTAACCCTGGTACCAGGGAGCGAAAATACCATCCAGGTGTCACGTTGTGCTGCCCCAACTGAATATTTGCCTGTAATTATTGCTCTTCATTTTTCTCCTTCCTTCCAGTAAAATTGACCCACCCTTGATATGGAGACACAGGAGACTGCAGATGTTGAAATTGTGAGCAAAATGTGAACAGCTGGAGGAACGAAGCGGGCCAGGCAGCATGTGTGGAATGAAAAGGGTGGATGACATTTCATGTTGGGACCCTTCCGCAGATTAGATGATAATACTTTGGCTGTGGCTGCACACCCTCATTAGTACTTATAACTCAATGTTGATTAGAGAGCAAGATTTACTTGAAGTCCCCTGAAATACCTGGCAGCTTGTCTTCCCTCTCTTTTGCATTCTGTGACTCCTCTTTCCTGAGCTGCATGTGACTAGCTTCTGAAACATTCTCTCCATGAAATAATCAGCTTCATAAAGACATCGACAATTGCTGAAGCTCCAAAGCCTGAAGCTTGAACCTTTTCATTTGTTTACACTTCCTGCACTTGTGGCTATCTGGCCAAGGGAAGCATCCTGTAGCACAGGATGTGTATTCCAAAGTGTCTTGTTATTCCTCTATTTATTCAATTAACAGATAAAGAAAACATTTACAATATTATTGCTATTAAGTCCATTTCTGTTTTACTTAAATGAAGATATAATCAGATTTGTTGGATTCAATATAGAGATATTTCTACGTGCAAGAGTCCAATTGATTAGACTGAAGTGTGAAATCAATCATAAAACTTTGTGGGGTACATCATATGTAATGTGAATTTGACTCCACGTGATGTTCCTCTGCAGAAATAATGCAGGACATGTAGGCATGGTGTAACATCATTACAATAGCAATGGATTGCAGATATGCCTCATTCAGAAAAGCAAGTCCTAACTGAAGATTGGAGGGCTACTGGAGCATTCATAAAAGTAACAGATGTACATGCACTGTCAGAAAGCAGCAATGGGTGCAGCTGCAAGCTCGCAATGAACCAAATTTCTCAGCATTTTGCAAGGCAAATTTTGGATTCACGTTGGATATCTAATTCTCCAGCCATAATGTCCAATCGAGTATTGGAGAAGCAGGACGTCTTCCCCTATGTCTATGCTGGCACTGTTGACTCGCAGTCTCTTGAAGACATCACTAACTCGTCCACTGCCATATCACTTTGCACGGTTGTGAACTACTGCTTCATGGGTTCCTCTATGACAATAACAACCTTTAGGTCCTTCTGATAAATGTGTCCTTTCTCCTTCCCAGAAGCAACAAAAGATGATGTCTGTCTTTTATGGTGTCCCTCCCAAAGATGTTCCAAGCAAAATCTTATCCTCTGTGTTGTTGGGCTGTGCTAGGCTTTGTGCATGCCTCTCAAATTTAGAAATGGTTAATATGTAGAAATGTTGCATTGCTGTATCGCTGAAGTGCATCAAAGCCTTACACATTTTGTACGAGTAAGAATCCTTCTCGCATTAAAATGTGTTTGCTGTAATCACCATTTAATAGGCTAACACTGATCAAAGTTATTCCCTTTGTTCTGGACTCTCCTTCTATCTTGTCAACTCCATTAATCACCTTAAGCGCCTCTATTAGATTACTATTTAATCTCCTTTAGTCAACAGAATAAAGCCAAGTGATCTTCTGAGGTAAATAATACAGACAAACTGCAGAAATAGTTTGGCATGTATCCATCAACAAGCTTGTTGGAGAGTAAAATGAATGAGGATAGACACAAAAAGCTGGAGTACCTCAGCGGGACAGGCAGCACCTCTGGAGAGAAGGAATGGGTAACATATCGGATCGAAACCCTTCACACTGGTTAGGGATGAGGGAAACAAGAGATAGACGGTGATGTGGAGAGATAAAGAACAATGAATGAAAGATATGCAGTAATGATGATAAAGGAAACAGGCCATTGTTAGCTGTTTGTAGGGTGAAAATGAGAAGCTAGTGCGACTTGGGTGGGGGAGGAATAGAGAGAGAGGGAATGCCGGGGCTACCTGAAGTGAGGTTGGAAGAAGGGTCTCGACCCGAAACGTCACCCATTCCTTCTCTCCAGAGATGCTGCCTATCCCGCTGTGTTACTCCAGCATTTTGTGTCTACCTGACGGAAATCAATATTCATATGACTGGGCTGTAAGTTGCCCAAGCGAAATATGTGATGCTATTCCTCCAATTTGCATTTAGCCTCTGACAATGGAGGAGGCCTAGGACAGAAAGGTCAGTGTTGGAATGGGAAAGGGAATTAAAATGTTTAGCAAGCATACCTGATGTATGTCCAGGCGGACTGAGCGAAGGCGATCACAAAATGATCGCCCAGTCTACTTTTGGTCTTGCTGATGTATAAGAGTCCACATCTTGAACAACGATGTATAAGAGTCCACATCTTGAACAACGGAGATGTAGAAGATTCCATATCTTGAATCTTGCGTTTAGCCTCACTCTGACAATGGAGGAGACCTAGTTCAGAAAGGTCTGTGTAGGAATGGGAAGGAGAATTAAAGTGTCCGGCAACCGAGAGATCAGGTAGGTTCAGGTGGGCTGAGCGAAGGTATTCCGCAAAATGATCGCCCAGTCTGCGTTTGGTCTTGCCGATGTATAAGAGTCCACATCTTGAACAACCGATACAGTAAATGAGGTTGTAGGAGGTGCAAGTGAACCTCTGCCTAACCTGAAAGGACTGTCGGGGTCCCTGGACAGAGTCGAGAGAGGAGGTATAACGACAGATGTTGCATCTTCTGTGGTTGCAGGGGAAGGTACCTGGGGAAGAGATGATTTGGGTGGGAAGGGCTGAGTTAACCAGGGAGTTGCGGAGGAACGGTCTCTGCGGAAGGCGGAAAGGGGTGGAGATGGGAAAATGTGGTTAGTGGTGGGATCCCGTTGGAGGTGGCAGAAATTTCAGAGGATTATGTGTTGTATGCGACGGATGATGGGGTGGAAGGTAAGGCCTAGGGGGACTCTGTCTCTGTTAGGACTATGGGGAGGGGGAGCATAGGGCGGAGCTGTGGGTTTCCGAGGAGACAAGTGAGGGCCTCATCTATGATGGGAGAGGGGGACCCCCGTTCCCTAAAGAAAGAGGGCATCTCGAATGTCCTACTATGGAACATCTTATCTTGGGCACAGATGCGGCGTAGATAGGGGTTAGCAGGGTGGGAAGAAGTGTAGTCGAGATAGTTGTGAGAGTCAGTGGGTTTGTAATAGACATCAGTCAATAGTCTACTTCCTATGATGGAGACTGAGATCAAGAAAGGGGGGGGGGGGGGTAGGTGTCGGAGATGGTCCAAGTAAATTTGAGTGTAGGATGAAAATTGGTGAATTTGATGAAGTCCATGAGTTCTGCATGGGTGCAGGAGGTAGTACCGATGCAGTCATCAATGTAACGGAGATAGTGTTCGGGGATAGGGCCAGTGTACGCCTGGAAGAAGGATTGTTCAACATGCCCTACAGAGGCACGCATAGCTGGGGCCTATGCGGGTGCCCATAGCTATGCCTTGGACTTGGAGGAAGTGCGAGGAGTCAAAGGAGAAAGTTGTTGAGGGTGATGACCAGCTCTGCTAGGCGGAGTAGTTTTAGTAGAGGGAAATTGGATGGTTCTACGGTCGAGGGCTTTAAGGCCTTTCTGTGGGTGATGGAGGTGTAGAGTGACTGAACGTCCATAGTAAAGATGAGGGAGTGTGGGCTCGGAAAGCAGGTCATTAAAGAGATGACGGGCATGTGAGGTATCTTGGACATAGGTCGGGAGAGATTGGACCAGGGGGGATGGATTGGAGTCAAGGTATGTGGAAATCATTTCCGTGGGACAGGAGCAGACAGAAACAATGGGTCTGCCACGGCAGTTGTGTTTGTGGATTTTGTGCGGGGCTGGGAAACGATAAGGTTGGAGGCTGCCAGAAGTGATAAAATCAGAAATGGTGGGTGAGATTAAGGCCTGGTGCTCATCTGTGGGGTCATGGTCCAAGGATAAGTAGGAGGAGGTATCTGAGAGTTGTTGCCTGGCCTCAGCCAGGTCAGCACGCAAGACTACCATGGCACCTCCCTTGTCGGCAGGTTTGACGATAATGTCGGGGTTACTGCAGAGTATGTGGAGGGCTGTACGTTCAGAGGAGGTAAGGTTAGAGTAGGTAAGGGGAGTAGAAAAGTTGAGATGGTTGATGTCACTCCGCCAGTTAGAAATAAAGAGGTCTAGCGAGGGTAAAAGACCTTTCTGGGGAGTCCAAGAGGAGGGGGACCGGTGGAGACGGGAGAAGGTGGATGGGAGGACTCCTTACCATAGAAAAAGGCACGGAGACGGAGGCGACGGAAGAAAAGCTCTACGTTGTTGCGGACCCGGAACTTGTTGAGGTGGGGGCGGAGGGGAACAAAGGTGAGGCCTCTGTTGAGGACAGACCACTCCGTATTGGAAAGGGGGAGGTCAGGGGGGATGGTGAAGACATGACAAGGGTGGGGTTTGGGGTCAGAGGAGGGCCGGGGAGTGGACAAAGGCCGAGATGAGATCTGGTGGGGGGGATGGTGGGTGTTCAGAGAGGAGCGGGGCGTGAGGACTATTGTATGGGTGGGGTGTGGTCATGGTAACCTGGTTAAAAGAGGGGGAAGAGGAAGACCCATCACTACTGAGGTTCCCTATAGGAGGGGGAGGGGGGGAGTAATAGGGCCCAGCAGAGTCAGACCACATTGTGTAGGAGTCTGCATCGTGGAGGCTGTGAGTCTGGTGCTGAGCCTGGAACTCTGGCAAGGCTACGGCTCCGGCCCGCTGGTGGGTGGTGGAGAGGCGAGGATCGGCAGAGTCATTGGTGGAGGCCCATGGGGGGCTGGAGTAGAGATATGGGTCAGCGGCAGCAGTGTCGGTGGCCCTGGGGAGACAGTGAAGGTCAGGGACAGTGGTGGCCCCGGGGAAATGGTGCGAGTCGACGACAACAGCGGTGGCCCCTGGGAGGCGGTGAGAGTCGGCGGCTGCAGCAGTTTTGGTGGTCCGGGCCTGGGTTCGGCCGGGAAGGCGGTGAAGGTCGGAGAGGTGATGGATGTTGGTGCTGCTCCTCGTGGCGGCAATCTCAGCCACGTGGTGTTCGGGCAGGCGGCGCGGCCCAGCGGTGGAGCCACAGGCTTGCAGGCGGTCGAGTCGAGGAGTGTCGGTGGAGGGAGCGGTCTGGAGGCGAGCAAGCTTGTGATCCTTGGTAGAGTCCAGGTAGGCGAGGAAGTGTTTGTTGAGGGCGTGGATCTGGCATCGAATGAAGTACCGTTGGGGTCCATTGCAGGTGTGGGTGAGTGAGGCCAGGAGCTGTGGGAGAATCAGAGCGAGGGCCTGCTGGTGCCGGCGCATTGCAGTCAGTGTAGAACGCAGGGCATGGAAGGAGAACTGCTGTGAAAAGCGGCAGATCGACTGTCGGTACCTGTAATCCGGGTTGGGTCCGAACTGGGATGTCTGGAACTGGAGTTGGAATCCATGAGGTAGAAGATGGAGGTGCAGGTAAGCACTGAGAAAACACATGTGGCTGTGGTAGTGAGTCTGGGTTAAATCCTGGTCGTAGAGTCGGAGAGCAGGAGAAATCAGAGAGAGGGAGCAGTGAGAGAGGATGTTGCAGAACTCTCGTCGGAGAGAGGAGGAGAACTTCTTCAAAGTAGACTTACCTTGAGGAGATTTCGCTGTAGAGCAGACGAAATGTGTAAGAATGAATGAGGAATCAGAGGAAGAGCACAGTGCAACACTAATTTCCATGGAATATATTGGATTGACATAACAACGCAGAGGATAAGATTGTGCTTGGAACATCTTTTGGAGGGACACCACAAAAAGAAGACATCATCTTTTGCTGCTTCCTGGAAGGAAAATGGACACATTTATCATGAGGACATAAAGGTTGTCGATCAATCTTCCTTTTCTCTTTCTGCCACAACTATCATACCTTTTGTGAGAACAGGAAACAGGACATATGATGGGTCTTGGGCAGCAGATATGTTATAGTCCTGTACGGCCTTGGTTCCAACTTCCACTCAGTAACATTTATTACCTGTATGTGGTGGTGAGATTGTTTTCCCAGGGAGCACGGCAGCATTAATGAAGTAGCCTTGAGTTCTATGTGGTGGATGAAGAATTTACATCGGGATTTGACAAGAATTTGAGTGAAATGTCATATCTTGTTGTTTTACTCCAAGAAAAGGAATTTGAGTTTCAACAAGTTGTAACAAATTATCACACTCTTATGATGCAGTGTTTCTCAGTTAATGAACTGTTCCTATTATGGAAGAAAACATGATAGTCAGTTTGTGCACTTTAAAAGCCACAAACTAGTGAATGATCGGCTAATTTTTTGGGCTGAGCCAGTTGTGAGAGGAATATTAGTCAAAATAATAGGTGAACCTCTCTACATCTTTCAACTTGCATCATAGGACTTTTTGCATTTATATAGGCAGTTGTAATAACTCAATCAGAAAACATGACATTGCCCAACAATATTGCTCTTAGCTCTCAGTGAACATGGGCATTATCCTGAGAAAATTATTTTATTTGTCCCACCTTTGCCATTTTGTGGACATCCAAAAGTACTGCAGTTTTGAAGTATGGTCACTGATATGCAAGCTGATGCTGAAGCCAATTTGTACACCGCAAAGTCTCTGTAATTGTGCAATAGTGAAGTAATGACTAGTTAATCAGTTTTGTTGCTATTGATTGAAGGAAATTGTGTTATTCTCTGAATAGAATCTCTATATGCTTCTGAGCATGTTGTTTATCTGCGTTAAATGTCTGAAATAAAATGCTGCACCTCTTGGTATGTTTAAATTATTTGTTCAATACTGCTGATTTCTAAGTTCCTCATTAGTTAGTGAAAGTAACTCATAAGCCTTTATTAATTTTTTTAAATCAGTCACTCCGTTTTTTTGCTGTTTTCATTACTGGGAATATGTTTTTAATTTCTTGTATAAATGTCCTTCAACTTTGATATCTTTTTAAAAAATTGTTAAAATATAGCTCTGCAGTCAGGGCACTGAGCTGAGCCTGTCTACTTGACTTTCTCTATTTACAGGTTCTTTTGGGAGAGATAGTCTTTAACCTCCACACCTCAATTTGCTTCAATATAAATGGTGAAATTGTGACGATGGGAAGATTTGAATTGTTTCAATTATGATTTATTTCGCAGGTGTCATAGAGTGTTGGGAGATTGGTTTATAAACACCAGTCGTACACATCAATTTGTTATTATTCCTGATCTGGCAACTTGAGCATCCAGGAACGAAGGAGACTACAAAAAATGGAGAATGTTGCCCTGTCCATCACGGGTATTGACCTTCCCACCATCAAAGAGATCCATAGGAAGCACTGTCTCAAAAAGGCAGCCAGCATCATTAATGACCCACACCACCATGGCCAGGCTCTCATTTAACTCCTGCCATCGGGAAGGAGGTATTAGAGTGAAAACTGTAATGTCCAGGTCCAGGAATTCAAGAGAGTTTATTGTCATGTGTCCCAGATTGGACAATTAAATTCTTGCTTTGCTTCAGCACAACAGAATATAGTAGGCATGAATACAGAACTGATCAGTGTGTCCATATACCATTATATAAATATATACACACATGAATAAATAAACAGATAAAGTGCAAATAAACAGATAATATGCTATTAATGTTCAGAGATTTGTTTGAGTTGAGTTTAATAGCCTGACGGCTGTGGGGAAGTGGCTATTCCTGTACCTGGACATTGCAGTCTTCAGGCTCCTGTACCTTCTACCTGAAGGTAGCAGGGAGATGAGTGTGTGGCCAGGATGGTGTGGGTCCTTGATGATACTGCCAGCCTTTTTGAGGCAGCGACTGCGATAGATACCCTTGATGGTAGGGAGGTCAGAGCCGATGATGGACTGGGCAGTGTTTACTACTTTTTGTAGTCTTTTCCGCTCCTGGACGCTCAAGTTGCCGAACCAAGCCATGATGCAACCGGTCAGCATGCTCTCTACTGTGCACCTGTAGAAGTTAGAGAGAGTCCTCCTTGACATACCGACTCTCCGTAATCTTCTCAGGAAGTAGAGGCGCTGATGTTCTTTTTCTTTATAATGGCATCAGTGTTCTCGGACCAGTAGAGATCTTCAGAGATGTGCACGCCCAGGAATTTGAAGCTCTTGACCCTTTCCACCATCGACCCATTGATATAAACGGGACTGTGGGTCCCCATCCTACCCTTTCCAAAGTCCACAATCAGTTCCTTGGTTTTGATGGTATTCAGGGTCAGGTTATTGTGCTGGCACCATTTGGTCAGTTGGTCGATTTCTCTTCTATACTCTGACTCATCCCCCATCAGTGATATGTCCCTCAACAGTGGTGTCGTCAGCGAACTTGATGATGGCGTTCGCACTATGACAGGCTACGCAGTCATGAGTATAGAGTGAGTACAGCAGGGGGCTGAGCACGCAGCCTTGAGGTGCTCCCGTGCTGATTGTTATCGAGGCTGACACATTTCCACCAATACGAACAGTCTGTGGTCTGTGAATGAGGAAGTCGAGGATCCAATTGCAGAGGGATGCGCAGAGACCCAGTTCTGCGAGTTTGGTAACCAGCTTGGAGGGGATGATTGTATTAAATGCCGAGCTGTAATCAATGAATAACAGCCTGACATATGAGTTTTTGTTGCCCAAGTGGTCCAGAGCTGAGTGGAGAGCCAGCGAGATCGCATCCACCATTGATCTGTTGTGGCGGTAGGCGAACTGCAGTGGGTCCAGGTTTTTGTCGAGGTCGGAGTTGATTTGCGCCATGATCAACCTCTCAAAGCACTTCATCACCACTGACGTTAGTGCCACTGGTCGATAGTCATTGAGGCACATCACCTTGCTCTTCTTGGGCACCGGTATAATTGATGCCCTTTTAAAGCAGATGGGAACCTCAGACCTCAGAAGTGAGAGGTTGAAAATGTCCATAAAAACTCCAGCCAGTTGGGCCGCACAGGTTTTTAGAACACGACCGGGTATACCATCAGGTCCAGGCACTTTTCGAGGGTTCACCCCTCTGAAGGATTTTCTGACGTCGGCATCTGTGACTGTGACTGAAATACCATCACAGCAAATGGGGGCTCGATTTGATTTGATTTGATTTGATTTGATTCAATTTATTGTCATTGCACTTTTCAGTGCAACGAAATGGTTTAGCCTGCAGTCATAACATAGAATAAATAACAAAAACACACACTCAACACAGTTTAACATCCACCACAGTGAGTCCACCAGGCACCTCCTCACTGTGATGGAAGGCAAAAAAGTCCCAAAGTCCATGTCTCTTCCCTCCTTGCTCTCCCTCTGTGCTGAGGCGATCCAGGCCTCCGATGTTGTGACCCCACCGGGTGACGGTAAGTAAGTCCCACGGCTGAATCCGAACGTGCCGGTTCAAACTCCGCGGCCCAGGGCGGTCGAAGCTGCCGAAGCTGCCACCCTCCAGTCCAGCGGACGCAGCTGTTGTTGCGGGAGCTCCAGAAAAACAGGTCACCAACCTGTGACCTGCGAGCTCCCGACAATGTCGTCCACTGGCCCTCGCCGTGCCTCTGAGGCTCCGAAGTCGGGTCGGAAGTCGGGTCGCAACGCCACCACAGCCCCGAAGTCGGCCAGCCCCGCGCTGGCAAGTCCTGGCTGGCTCTGTCTCCCGAGCCCCAAGGTCGGTCCCAGTTGGGGGCCGCCAGCTCCGCGATAGGCCTCAGCGCAGACGGAGACGGAGACGGGCGATACGGCAAGAAAGGTCGCATCCCCCCCGAAGGAAGAGCCAAAAAACATGCTTCTCCAACCCCCCCACACATACACAACTAAAATAAACCAAAACAAACTGCAACAACGGGACAAAAGAAAACAAAAAAAGAAAAGACAAACGGACTGCAGGCGAGCCGCAGCTGCAAGGCCGCGCCGCCACTAGAAAGCCTCTGTGACTGTGACTGAAATACCATCACAGCGAATGGGGGCTTGAGAAGGCACATCAGTGTTCTTCCTATCAAAGCGTGCGTAAAACGCATTGAGCTCGTCAGGGAGTGATGTTTCGCCGACATTCGAGCTACCTCCTGATTTTGCCTTGTCGGATTGCATTCAGGCCCCGCCACAGCTGCCGAACATCTGTCTCATCCTCCAGCTTCGAGCAGGTCCCTTTTGGCCCTTTTGATGACCTTACCAAGGTCGTATCTGGACTATTATCAGACATGAATGTCCGGTGTCTGGTCTTCAGAAGAGTGCGGATCTCAAAGTTCATCCAAGGCTTCTGATTGGGAAACACTTGGAAGGTTTTTGTCGGGATGCAGTCCTCCACACATTTCTTTATGAAGTCTGTAATGACTGTGGCGTATTCGTTCAGGTCCGTTGCCGAGTCCCTGAACATTGCCCAGTCCAAACAGTCCTGGAGTTGTTCCTCTGTCCCCCCCCGATCAGCTCTGTACAGTTCTCACCTCTGGGGGTGCGCTCTTCAATTGGTGCCTGTAGGCAGGAAGAAGCAGCACCGCGGTATGGTCATTGCGGTATGGCAGTGAAGAAAGCGAATGGTATGTTAGCATTCATAGCAAAAGGATTTGAGTATAGGGCCGGGAGGTTCTACTGCAGTTGTACAGGGTCTTGGTGAGACCACACCTGGGATGTCAGGACTTTCATATGAAGAAAGACCGGATAGACTCGGCTTGTACTCGCTAAAATTTAGAAGATTGAGGGGGGATCTTATAGAAACTTACAAAATTCTTAAGGGGTTGGACAGGCTAGATGCAGGAAGATTGTTCCCGGTGTTGGGAAAGTCCAGGACAAGGGGTCACAGTTTAAGGATAAAGGGGAAATCCTTTAGGACCGAGATGAGAAAAACAATTTTCACACAGAGAGTGGTGAATCTCTGGAACTCTGCCACAGAAGGTAGTTGAGGCCAGTTCATTGGCTATATTTAAGAGGGAGTTAGATGTGGCCCTTGTGGCTAAAGGGATCAGGGGGTATGGAGAGAAGGCAGGTACAGGATACTGAGTTGGATGATCAGCCATGATCATATTGAATGGCGGTGCAGGCTCGAAGGGAGGCTTGAATGGCCTACTCCTGCCCCTATTTTCTATGTTTCTATGTTTCTATGGTCGGATTTACCAAAGTGAGGGTGAGGGATAGAACGATAGGCATTCTTGATGGTGGTGTAGCAGTGGTCGAGGGTGTTTGGTCCACTGGTGCAGCAGGAGACATGTTGGTGGAAGTTAAGGAGCGATTTTGTACGGTTTGCTTTATTGTAGTCCCCAGCTATGGTGGCAAACGCCTCGGGGTAAGATGTCTGGTGTTTGTTGACCATGGCGTGCAGCTCCTCCAGTGCCAGACGGACGTCTGGCTGGGGTGGGATGTAGACCCCAGGTACAGATCTCAGGATAATGGAGGTGAATTCCCTTGGAAGGTAGAAGGGGCAGCACTTCACCGCCAGATGTTCGAGGTGTGGAGAGCAGGAGTTGGAAAGGACTGCCACGTCTGAGCACCATGCAGAGTTGACCATGAGGCAGACGTCCCGTCCTCTTACTTTCCCAGATGCCTGCGTATGGTCCATATGGTGGATGGAGAACCCTTCAGGCTGGACCACTGAGTCTGGGAAGCTGGGGGTGAGCCATGTCTCTGTGAAACAGAACACAGAGCATTCCCTCAGCTCCCTTTGATAAAGCAGCCTTGCCCTTAAGTCCTCACTTTATTTTCAAGGGACTGCACGTTGGCCAGTCGAATAGTAGAAAAAGGGGGCCGAAGTCCCCTGCGCTTCAGTCTGACCTGCAGTCCTGCCCGTCGGCCACGTTTCCAGACACAATGGAGGCCTCACCATAGTTTCCAGATACTGTTCTTACTGTACTTGCTGTTTCTGCGAACCTGCGCTGGAACGGGAGAATAGCTTCTCCCCAACAACTATCAGTGCTGGAGACGGTGAAATCTAGAAACAGTCGGGAGATGTCGGAGATGGTCCAAGTGAATTTGAGTGCAGGATGGAAATTGGTGGTGAAGTTGATGAAGTCAGTGAGATCTGCATGGGTGCAGGAGGTAGCACCAATGCAGTCGTCAATGTAGCGGAGGCAGAGTTTGGGGATAGGGCCAGTGTACGCCTGGAACAGTGATTGTTCGACATATATGCCTGGAACAGTGATTGTTCGATGGTCCAGATAAGTTACTGGTCAATGATAATCTCCAAGCAACTGCTGGTGGAAGACTTAGCAATGTTATTGCCATTGAATGTTAGAGTGGGTGTTTGGATTCTCCCTTGAGTGAGAGCATTTCTGCAAATGTTTCCTGCAACTTACCAACCCACACCCGAATGTTGTCTAGTTCTTGGTCTATGCAGACATAGACTGCTTCTTTAACTGAGGTGCTGCTGCTGGAATTCAACAATGTATAATCATCAGTATATCCATAATAAACTACAATACAACTATGTTACAATCCTTATTGAGGATACATTCAACACCCGGTGGAGCCCAGCAGTCCCGGAACTCCCTCAGGGTGCCCGTGGACAGGGCGTATTCCCTTTCTAACCTCACCCAGGCACGGGCGTAAACCCGGAAAAGGGGCAGGCAGCCAGCTCGGGTAGAGCCCTCCACCGCCTGGCGCCGTGACTCGCGGATGGCCAGCTTGGCCAGGCCCAGGAACAACCCAACCAGGACATCTTCAGCCCTACCCTCTCCCCTACGCACAGGGTGGCCATTTCCTTGTGTGGGATAATTGATCCCCATCAACCTTAATCACTTTACTCTGTGTGAGGTATGACTTTAAACATTGGTGTGTTTTCCTCATGGTACCCATTCACTTCAAATTTTCCAAGACTGTTGGTCAAATATTATCTTGATGACAATAGCAGTCACTCTCATCTCTCCCCTGGAATTCAACTCATTGGCCCATGTTTGAACCAAGCCTATGCAGAGATTTGGAGTCAAATGGTCCTGCCAAAACACGTTGGGAATCATGAGCAGGCCACTGGAGAATAAGTGCAGCTTTATTGCACTCTCAGTGAGTCATTGAGTCACTTTTACGATGACTGAGAATGGACTGAGTGGACAGTTATTGTGTAGATTAGAACTGCTTTATTTTTTGTAAAGAGACTTTTGCGAGCAATCTTCTATCTTGCTGGGTAATGCCAGTGTTGTAATTGTCCTGGGAACAAGTTGGCTGGTGGCTTGATCTAAAAACAAAGTGCTGGAGACTGAAGTCTGAAGAAGGATCCTGACCTCACATGCCATCTGCCGATTCCCCTCCGCAGATGTTGCTTGACCAACTGAGCAGCATTTTCCTTTGCATAAGATTCCAGCATCTCTACATCTACACTATCATGAACAGATTCATCTGACCTGTGTGGATTGGTGAGAATGAAAAACAGGAAATGTATCCCCTGTGTTGGTTTGCCCACTAGTTATTGCAGATCGAATTTTGTTGGAATCTCACTGCCGATTACTGTCAATTCAAGATTTTCAGATCAATTCTTATTGCTCTCATGCTCTCTCATTCATTTCCTAGTGATAAAACACACACAAATTCTGAACCAAAATACTATTTATATTGAAAACAATATGCAAAGGCTTCCTAAATGAATACCACTTGTTATTTTCCTCTTTTTTTGGAGATATGCCACATTTAGTACAGTCAGGCCTCACTTCATCTGGACAGTTTGCAGCATATGGAACATGAGAAAGTTGGGGTTGTTTTATTATTGGCCATGATTGATAGGGATAGTCCACCATAGATCTTGAGACCCATTTCTGCCGAATGCTGTATGACTACTAGTGAGCAGCCCAGAAGTAGAATCGAGACACAAGAGACTGCTGAAGTTTTTACTCCAGGTGGAATTATTATTTGAACATGCTAATGACTGTTTATAGACCCTTCAGTCCTTGCCAACCATCAATCATCCGTTCACACTCGTGCTATGTTATCCCATTTTTACAAGCATTTCCTACACTCCAGGGGCAATTTACAGAGACTAAACTTGCACATTAAACCCGCACATCTTTGGATGTGGAAGGACACCGAAGCCCCGGAGGAAACCGACGTGGTCACATGGAGAATGTCCAAATTCCACTCAAAAAACACCCAACGTCAGATTGAACCGGGTCTCTGCTGCTGTGAGTCAGAGGTACTACCAGCTCCACCACGGTGCCACCCTTGATGGTCCACTGGTCTATTAAATATCATGAGGAAGTATGCCATTCATTATATGCAGATTGCTAATGTGTACATAAAGCTGTATGCCAGTACCAATAACAGGGACTTCAAAACTTAGTCCTTGTTGTTCAGCAGTTTCCTTTTGATTGTCAAGATGTCGTAAATGCAGATGTGATAAAGGCCTACTGCAGAATGAAGTATGAAGGCATCGATACTGCGCTCAGAATGACCTCCTTGATGTGCTGTGCATGATCAGATGCCATTTGATCTTGAGGGTCTGAAGTCTCTTCTAGTTTCAGTGCATTTCTAAGCTGACAATTACAAAGCATTGCACCCTGTCTTGTGGAGCAGTCTGCAATACTTTCAAAGCTATTTCTTTCCCTATCTGTAGTTGTCTGATAAGGAAAAATAAGATCTATTTGGCTATCTTGGAGAAGACTGCATCATAAATGTGCTTTGTGCAGATCAAAATTTCTGAGGTTGCATATTTCTGTTTCAGCCTGGATGATCGTGACACCCAAAAGTTCATGGATGTAGTAAACAAGAAATGTCCTTGCCTATTCTGAGGTTGAATCTGTGGTTGGAGCACATAGCCTATTGTCTTTATGGAGAAACATAGATTCTTTATGCATTGTTCTTTACTGAGGTGCCATAGGAAGACTGCTTCCTTAGAGCCCTGGGTGGATATGGCATCATGCTGAGAGATGATCTTTCCTGCCTTCTCTTCCTTTCCTCCCCACCCTTCCTGCAGCTTGTCCTCCTTACAATGCCATCTGTTTAGTCCCGATTCATGCTGTGTTCCTTGGGAAATGTCTTCTGGTGCACCCATATCTGAAGGAACTGTTTCTGGCAGAAGCTTGAAGGCAAAATGAAGACCTTCGCATATGGCACAGCCCTCTCTGTAGACCTAGATAAAGAGAACACCAGGAAAGACCAAATTCTTATTTTCAAAACGTTCCGTGCCTTGAGCCTTCCTGTTTATCAACTCCTGCCTTTCATGCCTCTGATCTCTCTGTACTTACTCTGACCCTTGATAGCTTCCTGGTTTTCATTGCTCCACCGTTGCTAGTTGTGGCTTCTAGGGCCTGGGCCACAAGCTCTGGAATTTTTTCACTAAACCTATTGTGCCATCTCTCCTTGAATCCTTAAGAAGTCGATCAAGGCTTTTGATCAACTTCTTAATATATCTTCATGTAGCTTGGTGTCAAATGTGTTTAATATTAGCTCCTTTGAAGTGGTTTGGAACTTAAGATGATAATGTTTGCTCCTCTGAATTGAGGGTATGAGTACTATTTTGCATTTAGGCAACCCTTGAATCATGAACATTCAGCTAATGAAAATTTGGCCTTACAGAATTCACAAATTTAATTCACAAAAATATTTAAATAGTCATGCAGCATGAAAATAAAGGCTGACCTCCCTACATTTTGACCCATATCCCTCTAAACCTTTCCAATCCATATACCTGTCCAAATGTCTTTTAAACGTTGTTATTGTACCTGCCTCAACTACTTCCTCTGGCAATTTGCTCCATATACCCACCACCCTCTGTGTAGAAAGGGTGTCCCTCAAGTTCCTATTAAATCTGTCCCCTCTCACCTTAAACTTATGTTCTCTGGTTCTTGATTTCCATAACTCTCGGTAAAAGACTCTGTGCATAAACACTATCCACCTTATGATTTTAAACACCTCTATAAGATCACTCCTCAGCATACTACGCTTCAAGGAATATAGTCCTTGCACTCCTAGGAATAAAGATATAGAAAAAAATTGCCCTCATGGAATTCATTTGGAAAAATAAGTAAATAAAAAAACATTTCTTTTGTCAACTCTTGCTTCCTGAAGCATGTGCAGATTACATGGTTTTGTGGGCTGTTTTTGAAGAATGTGCACTCTTTCCCCCTCCATAAAACCAGGTGTGAGGGAGGGTGGGGGCAGGGGGGTTGCTGTCACCTGCTTTTGGTATTGAGATACATGTGGGATGTGGGACGAGGAGCTGTAACGAGACTTACCAGGTAGTTATTTGCTCTTCCTTTTCAAATCACAATTGTGAGTGAATTTCTGTGGTGAAATCCATTTCCATAATACTGAGACTGTTGGGTAGATTGTGACTATTTGACAATTGGCAAAAATAATCCTGAAGATCTGAGTGAAAAATTGCATCAGCGACAAATGCAAGCATGCAGGAATGGCATAAAAGTCAGAAAATCACAGTTAGTTTTCTCATATACAGAGATCCATGGATTTGTTATAATTGGAGATGTTATACATATAATTGCATGTATGTATTAGGACACCTTTAAAATATTGCAGCCACATAATTTACATGGAAGTTTCCTACAAGTCTTCAGTTCCCCCACTGGAATATATATATCATATTTAGAATGCTGAATTTTACCTACACTCTCTGTGCCAAAAAATTAAATACTTTTTTTTGGTTTAGTAAAACTGGATTTGGTGTGTTGACTGTCAGTATATCTCTGTCACCATCAGTACCACCAAACGATTTATTGCCAGTTTCTCTCATTACCATTTGTGGAACCTTGCTGTGTGTGTGTAATGCTAGCAGGGTGACTACACTTCAAAGTAATTAATTCTATGCAAAGTGCTTTTGAATATCCTGTGACACGTGAGAAAGGCTACATAAAATGCAAATTTGTCTTACCAAGACTTGCAGATAGCTTTATAAATCCATGGAAAGAAGATTCAACTTGCTGATATTTGTGACTTCAGTGGACTATATTTAAAAAATGTCTTAAAAGGTATGCGTGTCTGTTCTCTGTTGAGTAGTTTATCGTATTTATGATAAATGAGTACCAATTTTATTTGACAAATAGCATAGTGCACAAATTGAAAGCGATACCAAGACATAAGGTCATGAAAGTGGCAGAGGTAGTAACGTATACAATCTTTTGGAGGTAGAAATAAGCAATCATATAGAATTACAGAGAATTTACAATATCGAAACAGGACATCTATGATACAGAAAGAGAATGCGCAACCAAACTATCCATGCCTTTGTTTATATTACAACCAAACCTCATTGCACCTGACTTCATGGTACCCTCGGCATATCCTTCCATAAAGATAAAAGATTGCAAATGCTCAGAACCTGAAATCAAAAGGCAAAATTCTGAAAATGCTCAACTGATTTAAAAAAAAGGATTTGTGGAGGGTTAAACCAACAATTAAGGTTTTCTATCTCCCCCTCTCCGCAGATGCTATGTGACTTGATAATTTCCAAAATTTTTGCTTATTTCACCATTTTTTTCATCTATTTCTTAGGCGATGAAGAGGATTTAGGAGGAGGTCAGCAGGACACCAAAGCTGAACACGATCTAATTCAGTTTGAGTCAATAACCATAAAAGGTATTGGAGTAGATAACACAGATTGGAACCTTTTTCCATGACACCCAAATAAGGCAGCTTTGGCCTGGACTAAGTATAAAATAAGTATTAAATGAGAAAATGTCATTTCTCAGAACTGTTTCCTTTGAATTCAGAAACAATCAAGTTTTCAAGAACTTGAACATACCATTGCAATATTAAAACAATAAAATAAGAAACCAAATAAGCCCATAGAGCTATCAGGCGTTCTGTTCACAGATCAGTTGCATTTACCCTGTTGTGATTATTCTACCCACATAACCATCTACTTGGAAGATAAAAGATCACGAAAGAACCCAATCCTCTTGCTTCAAGTATGCTTTTGTACAACTTTGTAAATGAGCATTATCAAGAGTAGTTCAGTTTGAGCTCCTGCTAAATGAATGCTTGAAAACTAAACCTAAGTCCTTAAATGAGTTGCCTTTCTCACCAGCATAGCTTTGCTAGAGGCAAGAGAATTTCAGTTTTGATGCTGCGGTTGGTTCACTGTAGGTTTACCTGCTCAGACATCAAATCTCACTAACGATATAGATCCTTTTATTCGTTTCCAATTCATCAGTGGGTTATTATAAAATGCCTAAACTGAGATAATACTAACAACTGAGTGCGTGTCCACTTTAAAGTAAGAAGAATCAGCAAAAATAAATTTGCCTTTCCCACTGATTATTCTTATGATTGCCATTTTTCTTTATTTTAAGGTTGTTTGTAAGTCTGTGGTTTAATTTGTATGGGTTGAATGAAGCACGTTGTTATAGCCTTGCCATATCTTTTCCCCATTCAGGCTACTATTTTAATGCAAGAAAGGACAGTTAATATTTCCTCCATTTCACAATTTGCAACACAGAGGATCCCACACTGTTACGGATCACTGTTATTGCGAGTTCATGATGTTGCTTGTGGCAGACCAGAGAAGTACAGTTTCCTTTTTTCTATGTCAAAAAAGCTGCACATTAATGAATGTTTTTTCATTCTGTGCATTTTCATGATCAGACTTAATTATATTTAGCTAATTTTCTTAAAAGATGAAGGGGATTGACTCCTTAGTTCAATACACAACGGAAGTTTGTGAAGAGATAAGGAAAGTCATGATAAATCAGAAGGAATCATGAGTTAAAATGAAGCTTGATTTTCAGAAGCTTGAAGATTAGAAGACAAATGAAAAATTTGTCACAGTTTAAGTGTCAGGAAAAAGATAAGCTTATGTAGAAAATACAACCCTGGGTTTTCCGATCAAAACTGCCTGTTTTAGGAGCCTTAATTGTATTGGTTCCATTACTGATTGGGTTTAATTTCAACACATTGAAGACTGAAGATGAGAAACAATACTGATTTAATATCTTTCCAGCTCAAACAAAACAAGAGAAAATTGTACTGAGAGCATTATTTTTATATACAGGAAATACGGGAAGTAGATCTAATTTCAAAGGTGGAAAGAATTTGGATTTCTCATGTGGGGTTTGAGTAAGATGATTGTGAAGGATTCACCAGAATTTAGGGATGTCCATTCCGTCCTCTTGTGTTTTGTTTAATTGTATGTTTGAGGCTGAGTGGAATGGTAACTTTTCTTTGACAAATATAAATGTGCAAAATGGGTCTATACTCTCTGGAATTTAGGATAAGAAATCATCTCATTCTAAGGGGTCTTGACAAAGTAGATGCAATGAGACTAAAGGAAAAACCCCACAGAACTTAACAAATAGAAAGTAAAGTAGGGCCATTAGGTTACTTCTCCCTCCACCATCATTCAATAAATCATGGCTGATTCCTACGCTAACCCCATAGCACTTGGTGGCTCAAAGAGCGAAGATGGCAGTATGTAGAAGTGTGGAGAGGATTGTGTTCTGAGTTGGTTGGTTATAGCTGAGCGAGTTAACGAGGGCAGATGGAGCCAGGTGAGGGAGGAGGAAAGGGATGGAACAGGTGAACAAAATGAGACAGGACCTGGATGGGCTGGTGGGAAAGGTACATGGGATTTGGCTTATCAGAAATTGGCAAATTCAATGTTTGTACCATTGGGTCTTAAGTTATCCAAGCGGAATTTTCCCAATCATGATAGTTCTTTATTTGGCAATGTTATTAGCCTATTTCTTTCATCAAAAACCGTCTTTAACTTTCCCTGGCTGGTCCACCTTCACCGATAGATTTTTGTTTGTGTCTTAAAGAATATATACCTTACTAGAGTAAGTGGGACCCATTGGGTCCCATGTTCACACGGGAGGGCTGGTCTCCCAACGCAATATTCCACCTCTCCACCAATTCCAATATTGGTGGCCAGTGGGGGGGGGGGGGGGGGCTTTCTGGAGCGCTAGTAGGGTGTTGTTGGGTGAAGCGACTGGTTTCCAGAGGGCTAGTATGGACATTGTGGGCCAAATGGATTCTTGGGGTGGCAGCTCAGTCACTCAAGCCTGATGTGCTGCCAGCTCACGGCTGGTGGGCTGGCAGTTGACTCACGGCTATTCCTTGAAATTCCATTTCAAGCAGGGTGCAAGGCCACCAAATTCAAATGCAGTTTCCTACCATTTCAAGCAGGGTGCAAGGCCACCAAATTCAAGTGCAGTTTCTTACCACTTCAAGCAGGGTGCAATGCCACCAAATTCAAGTGCAGTTTCACGCCACCAAGCAGGGTGCAGGGCCACCAAACTCAAGTGCAGTTTCCTACCACTTCAAGCAGGGTGCAAGGCCACCAAATTCAAGTGCAGTTTCTTGCCATTTCAAGCTGGGTGCAAGGCCACCAAATTCAAGTGCAGTTTCATGCCACTTCAAGCAGGGTGCAAGGCCACCAAATTCAAGTGCAGTTTCATGCCTCTTCAAGCAGGGTGCAAGGCCACCAAATTCAAGTGCAGTTTCATGCCACCAAGCAGGGTGCAAGGCCACCAAATTCAAGTGCTGTTTCATACCACTTCAAGCAGGGTGCAAGACAACCAAATTCAAGTGCAGTTTCATACCATTTCATGCAGGGTGCAAGGCCACCAAATTCAAATGCAGTTTCATACCATTTCATGCAGGGTGCAAGGCCACCAAATTCAAATGCAGTTTTATACCACTTCAAGCAGGGTGCAATGCCACCAAATTCAAGTGCAGTTTCATACCACTTCAAGCAGGGTGCAAGGCCACCAAACTCAAGTGCAGTTTCCTACCACTTCAAGCAGGGTGCAGGGCCACCAAACTCAAGTGCAGTTTCCTACCACTTCAAGCAGGGTGCAAGGCCACCAAATTCAAGTGCAGTTTCTTGCCATTTCAAGCTGGGTGCAAGGCCACCAAATTCAAGTGCAGTTTCATGCCACTTCAAGCAGGGTGCAAGGCCACCAAATGCAAGTGCAGTTTCATGCCACTTCAAGCAGGGTGCAAGGCCACCAAATTCAAGTGCAGTTTCATGCCACCAAGCAGGGTGCAAGGCCACCAAATTCAAGTGCAGTTTCATGCCATCTCAAGCAGGGTGCAAGGCCACCAAATTCAAATGCAGTTTCATACCATTTCAAGCAGGGTGCAAAGCCACCAAATTCAAATGCAGTTTCATACCATTTCATGCAGGGTGCAAGGCAACCAAATTCAAGTGCAGTTTCATACCACTTCAAGCAGGGTGCAAGGCCACCAAATTTAAGTGCAATTTCATACCACTTCAAGCAGGGTGCAAGGCCACCAAATTCAAATGCAGTTTCATACCATTTCAAGCAGGGTGCAAGGCCACCAAAATTAAATGCAGTTTCATACCATTTCATGCAGGGTGCAAGGCCACCACATTCAAATGCAGTTTCATACCATTTCAAGCAGGGTGAAACCACTGTAAAACCACCATAAAACCACACAAAACACCACACTCAGTAGACATTCAGTGTGTTCAGTTGATTCACAGCTCAGACAGTCGTGACCTCTCCCTCTCCCTCTCCCTCTCCCTCTCCCTCTCCCTCTCCCTCTCCCTCTCCCTCTCCCTCTCCCTCTCCCTCTCCCTCTCCCTCTCCCTCTCCCTCTCCCTCTCCCTCTCCCTCTCCCTCTCCCTCTCCCTCTCCCTCTCCCTCTCCCTCTCCCTCTCCCTCTCCCTCTCCCTCTCCCTCTCCCTCTCCCCATCTTGCAGAGACTGAGCCACACCCACACTTCTGGGTTTTATAATCCCTCCCCCTCCCACCGGAAGGGGCATGGCCTTCATGGCATGATTGACAGGAGAGATTCTCAACATTTTTTAAACACTAATAACACTTTTATTTTTCATTGATGGGAAGAATCCTCTGCACCTGATGAGCGGAGGGGGACTGAGTAACATGGCCAAAAATCACAGCGGTAAGTGGTAGCATTTTATCAAAAATCAATATACAGTGCAAACAGGAAGTTGTCAAGTTTAGACTTTTAATCATTTGCCATTTCAAACCAACCACCACCAACCATTTGCTGTGCTTTATTTCAAACCAACCACCACCAACCATTTGCTGTGCTTTATTTCAGACCAACCACATTTTCATTTTCAAACCACATTAAGGGCACACAAGTTCAGCAAAACCACACTCACAGTTTAGTAGACATGTGTTCAGTGTTATTCACAGCTCCGACTGAGAGACATGACCCTCTCGCTCCCCCATCTTGCAGGGACTGACTGAGGCACTCAACACTTCCGGGTTTTATAGTCCCTCCGGAAGGGGCGTGGCCTTCAGGAGAGAGAATCTCAACATTTTTTAAACACTATTAACTCTTTTATTTTTCATCGATGGGAAAAATCCTCTTGTCCTGCACAGCTGAGGGGGACTCTGAGTGAAATGGCCAACAATCACAGCCGTAAGTGGCAGCATTTTTTCTAAAATCAATATACAGAACAATAGGAAGTGGTCAAGATCAGACTTTTAGTAATATAGATTTGTAAACTATGCATTAATTCTTTAAATATTATGTATTACTTATTTACTGTCAAGTCTTTAAATATAATTTCCTAATTTCAATAGCCAACTCCAATGTCATAAGCTCCATTCAAATTTAAGATCCTGAAATTAACATTGAACTAAATCACTTTTAATTCAATATCAAATTCAATCCTATTATAATCACTGTTTACTAAAAGTCCCTTTCTGAATACCCACTTTAAAATACTCCGTGAATTCAGGCTTCACAGTGTTACTGCTCACTTAGTTTGCCCAGTCTTTATGTATATTCAAGTTCCCCATGCAAATGTGAAGATCTGAAATAAAAACAGAAAATGCTAGAAATAATTAGTAGGTCAGAAAGCATCTGTGTAGAAAGAAATAGAGTTAATGTTCAGATTAATGACCGTTCATTAAAATTATGAAAAGATAGAAATCAAATATGTTTTAGTATGTTTGTGGATGTTTTACATTGCGGAGAAGAAAATAAATAGTGGGAACAAAGAGATGCCTGCGACAGAGGTGTGAAAGGTATTCAAGTTGAAGTGTTAACTCTGTTCTTTTCTCCACAAATGCTGCCCAACATGCTGTGAGGTTCTTTCAATTGATGGCATAGGGAATATATCTCTGGATAAAACTGATATGGGAAATTTCTTTCTTCAGAACGCTGTGAACCTTAAATCATTGAGAAAATTTAAGGCTGTAAAGAGATTTTTGGACTATGAGCAAACAGGGGTTGAGGAGATTCCACAGGAAAATGAAATTGAAGCCAGAGATCTGATTAGCCATAATCTTATAGAATTAAAGATTTAAAGGGCCAAGCGACCTACTCTTGCTCTTTATTTCTTAAAATTCACATGAATCTTAGTTTAGAAATATTAAACGCTCGGGCTATGCAGGGCTTACTCACAAATGAAAGAATATTCATGGCCAACATGAGTGCAATATTATAGCCAAGCAAACACAAATGTGTAAGTCATTGAAACTTGGTGTGCCATGTTGGCTGTGGAATGCGTTAATCTACAGCTAACAGAAGGGGTGTAACTGCTTCCATAGCTTTCAGATGTCTCATAAATTGGTTGCCTGGCTGCCCTGGGTGATTGCTGATTGAGTTTTCCTCCCTTTTTGGAAAATCCCCTGTCATTTGTTCACATCTCTTTCGTGGGATGCTCGAGGTTATACGCTCACCAATTTGACTGTAGTCTTGGACAATGAAGTAATATTCAACAATGTTTAAAGTGCAAGGGAGTTCTTTGAGGTGTCCTGGGTGGTGTGAACAATGATTTCACAACATATGCACAAATGTGGTCATGGCCACGCTGCTCTTGCCAGAGCTCACTCGGTGGAAATTGGCTGTCATTTTTCCTATGTTGCAAAAATTATTAGACCAAAAAACCTATTTCATTGCCTGTAAGGCACTTTCAGACAAACAAATTTTTCAGAAAATGCTATTGTGAGTCTTTTTTAGATACATAGATACATAGAAAATAGGTGCAGGAGTAGGCCATTCGGCCCTTCGAGCCTGCACCGCCATTCAATATGATCATGGCTGATCATCCAACTCAGTATCCCGTACCTGCCTTCTCTCCATACCCCCTGATCCCCTTAGCCACAAGGGCCACATCTAACTCCCTCTTAAATATAGCCAATGAACTGGCCTCAACTACCCTCTGTTGCAGAGAGTTCCATAGATTCACCACTCTCTGTGTGAAAAAGTTTTTCCTCATCTCGGTGTTAAAGGATTTCCGCCTTATCCTTAAGCTGTGACCCCTTGTCCTGGACTTCCCCAACATCGGGAACAATCTTCCTGCATCTAGCCTGTCCAACCCCATAAGAATTTTGTACGTTTCGATAAGATCCCCTCTCAATCTCCTAAATTCTAGCGAGTATAAGCCAAGTCTATCCAGTCTTTCTTCATATGAAAGTCCTGACATCTCAGGAATCAGTCTGGTGAACCTTCTCTGCACTCCCTCTATGGCTATAATGTCCTTCCTCAGATTTGGAGACCAAAACTGTATGCAATACTCCAGGTGTGGTCTCACCAAGGCCCTGTACAACTGCAGTAGAACCTCCCTGCTCCTATACTCAAATCCTTTTCTTTATTGCAGGCTCAAAAGTATTTGGAGATGTATACATTCTTAACAACTTGCATCCATGTAAGATTTTTAAAGTAGAATGTGGAAGATATCCCAAAGTACCACACATTATTGCGATAAATGTCCTAAGGGGAAGTATGTACCAAGGAGAGAGCCCAAAGAATATGTTTTGAGAAGGATTTTTAGAAAAAGTTAATAATGAAATCGTATTAATGGAAAGTAGTTTCCGAGTTTGAATCTTGAGAAAAAAACAAAAGGCTGGAGAATTTAAGTGAGTCAGGCAGAATCTAGCGGGAATAGGCAGTTGACATTTTGGGCGGGAACCCTTCTTCAGACTGATGCGGTAGAGAGGAGAAATAACAAGGAAATATGGGACAGAGATGGGAGATGAGTGTACGCAGGAGGGGAAATGGTCAGGGTGACTTCAGTGATGGGGGATGGTGGGAGAAATGTGTATGCATTCGAGCAGGGGGAGGGAGTGGAAGGGCAGGAGACAGAGAAAGGGATAGGGAATGTTTTCTCTGAAATTGGGAAATTCAGTATTCATGACATTGGGTGTAGGCTGCCCAAGCGCAATATAACGTGCTGTTCTTTCACTTTGCATGTGGCTTCGCTGTGGCAAAGGAGGAGACCAAGGACAGAAAGGTCAGTCTGGGAAGGGGTACTTTTTTTTCCAAAAATAAACTTTATTTAGAATGAAAAATATATACAAAACAAATACTGTGCAAAAACATTTCATACATTTTCCGTGGCTATGCATTCAATAGTATCTTACTTAGTAGTGTTTGCTCCTATCCTTAAACAAAGCATCCTTACCACTCATGTAATCTATCAAGGTGATATCCCTTCCCTTATTTCAGGGGTGGACCCACCAAACTCTGCCTCTCAATGTCCAGCAGCAGAAGAACCCCAGACTGTGAACCACAGAGCCTTGGCATTGGCTGCATCCTGCTTGTGAGTTCCTCTGCATGTAGTCCTGCAGTCCGGAATGGGCCAGTCAGCAACATTCCCGGATGGACAACTCGCTGTGCTGGTAAACCGACAAGTTTCTGGCAGACCAAATAACATCTTTCACCGAGTTCATGATCTTCCAGCAATGTTTGATGTCCATCTCCAAATGTGTCTCTTGGAATAGCCCGTAAATCAGAGAGTCCTCAGTTACGGAGCTGTTCGGGATGAACCGTGACAAGGAGCCTTGTATCATTCTCCAGACCCGCTTTGCAAATCCACACTCTACAAAGAGGTGGACAACCATCTCCTCTCCTTGGCAGCAGTCCCGAGGGCAGTGTGCATGGGTACTAAAATTCCAATGGTACAGGAAGGATCTGATTGGATGGGCCCTTCTCACCTCAGCCAAGCGAGATCTTGGTGCTTGTTGGCGAGTTCTGGAGATGAGGCATTTTGCCAGACAAAATGGGAAGTCTGCTCAGGGAACCATGCCACAGGATCCATCGAGTCCTTGTCCTGCAGTGCCTGCAAGATATTCTGTACTGACCACTGCCCAATGGACTTGTGACAGTTAACAAACAGGTCTCTGGATGGAAGTGAGAGAAGAGGTGTCTATTCACGGATCACGGCAGACCTCCTTGGTGAGATAAAGGTTCCCTCCACAGGTGTTGCCGGATCTGCTGAGTTCATCCAGCCTTGTGCTTTTTTGTTTATGATGAAGCCTGGCTACAGATCCCAAGGGGTTGGGTGTACATTGAGGATTGACTGCATTTGGGCAACGTTGTACTTTAGTCAGTGTGAGGTCAGTGTGATTGGCTTTGTATTATCAGATATGGCCTCTGTTCTTTATCAATACGTAGTTTTTCTTCCTCAAACAGTTCAATAGCTATTTTGAAAACATTATATTTACTGCAACATCAATTTAAAGTCCGTTATATTTTTTAAAAAAGCTTTATTTTGGTTTGGATTAGTTGTGGTTAAGTTAGGTTCGGTTTAGGTCAGATTTAAAATGTTAATTTATAACATTTTTACTTGAACAGCCCATCACCTGCAGGGCTGCCGTAGTTTACAAATTTGCAGTGAGTTCATTATTATTTTGCGAACAGCGGATTTATACACAATTATTAGTGTTGTTGATATTCATTGATGGCTAGGAGGACACCGGGTCTTCTAATACTGGTCAAGAGTTCTATATTCTTCAACCATTTCCAATGAAACAGTTAAACTAAACTAGTCACTTGTCTCTTTGACTTTTGCACTTCCTATTTGCAAATGGCTACTTATCAGCAGGAGGTAAACTACAATAATTAATTAAATGTAAAAGAGTTTGGAACATCTGACAATCTGACAGACCTTCAGAATACTTATTTTTTGTCTAAAAAGGTAATTTGGTAATAAATGCTTTAAAATAAAAGCAGCGCTACACATCTGAAATAGAAGTACATTAAATATTAACTCTGTTTTTCTTTCCCCAGATGTTGACTGATCTGCTGAGTGCTTCCAGCATTTTCAGTTATTATTATTATATATGTTAGTATTTTAATTCAGTCCAAGTAGATTTTGGACCCACCTTATCAAAATTAAAAACTGCCAGTGTCATTGTCAAAGTGACCTAGCATCTCATTTGATGCTAATTCAAAAGAGTTTCTGATAATTGCAGACAATGTGTGAATTAGTCCTGTTGTTTGTATATATTTCTAATCTCAGCTAAGTTTATTTGGTTAGAAAGGGTTAATGAAAATGTAGATTTAATCTTGATTTCTGATGGATTTTTATCTCTAATGGATACTTGCATTATCTTTGATTGACCTTAAACATCAGTTATCTTCTATTTCCCATATAGAGAAGCACTGCTGACTCACCAAAATGCACGTTGTTGGTTACCGAATACTACTTATCACACTACTATCAATTTAGATACAATTTTCCTATTGGTGAAATGTGAAGTTGAACATTTATCTCATTGTTCTTTATTGGATCTTGCTGTGACAAAGGCAATAGGATAAGTCTCTACAAATAATACTGAAGTGCCAGGCTAGATGTCCAGCTTCTGAGGTGGAGTTTGAACCTGTCATCTCTGAGCCATGAACATTGAGCCAACCCAGGACTTGCAGTCATTTTATTTTATCAAGAGTTGGGGCATTTTAAGAAAACTGGTGACTAAATTAGAATAATTATGTGTAACATTGAGGCCCAAAACGTTTTGCCTGATAAAATAGACCTTGTGCATGAAAAGCCATATGTTTGCTGGCTTTGCCATTGAGGATCTAACAGAGAATATTCAGTAGGCTGAAGATTTTGGGATAGAGAAAATGGGTAAAAATTGGGGATCTCAGAGTATCCCCTGAAGAATTAGTTTATCCTGCCATAGATCTAGTTAATTTCCTTACAAGGATATCAGTGGCAGCTCTGTTAATCTGCGACCTATGTGCAATAAAGAAGATCCTTCCATCCACAAAGTGGTTTCAATATCCAAGGAATTTGAGTTCCTCATTCTTGCATTAGGTCATTAGCCAAGTATCAATGTGCATATCTTCCAATTTCTGCTCCTATATAGAGAGAGTAGACAGTGAGAATATTCTAGAGAATACTTCCATTATTTGTTTACATTTTAATTTCATCCCAAGCCCTTTAAACTTTAATTGTAAGTCCGCAGTGCTCTTCCTATATAATTAGCTCCAATGTGGACTGTTTTTCATTTATCCACATCCCCACAGTGCATTCTGTACTGTCTCTGATTGGATCTTGCTGAGACAAAGGCAAATCTCATATTAGTGCTAGTGATTCAACATATGCGTTTTTTGCCAATGACAATACCAAATCTATTACATGCCCACAATTTATTTCACTCATTGCTGCAGCCCTTTGGCTTACATTTTCATGCACAGAAATGACCGTTTTGAGGTATTGTCTTGGTCATGATATTGAATGCTGAATATTAGAAGTGGCTGTACATTGTGCAATTATCAGTGAACATCGCTACTTATGGCCTTACGATTAAAGGAAGGCCATAGATGGAGCAGATGAAGATGGTTAGGGCCAGGACACCAGCCTAAGGAACTTCTGTTGTGAAGGTGGAGATCTCAGGAAGAAGCAGAGAGAGGTCATCCACAGACACTGCCTATGGCAGCGGTGAAACGTTCACATCGTTTGTGAAGGCTCCTTATTTTTTTAATTATTGGCTTGCAAAACATCATCAGCTGGGTGTTGTACTTTTAGAGTAGGGTTCCAGTATGTGACATATCAAAACTACGATGTTGCATTTCGTAATAATTAGACCAATCAACAAGTCAGGCAGCATGTGCGGAGATGCAGATGTTGAACTTTTTTAGAATGGTTCAGGATTTGAAATGTCAAGCCCCAAGGTCGGGGCTGAGCTTTCAAAAATTAGCTTTTGCCCGAATTTGGTGAGTATTTTTAGCTTTCTTTATTTTTATTCTCAGGATTGCAGATTTGACACTTGCCAATTTTACATCCACCAAAATAGTTGAAGCACTATTTCATTTTCAGCTGTGCCTTAGAATCGAAGTACAATTCATCTTGTTCTCGGAGCAGTGCAAACCTAATTTTTGGTGCTTGGCTGTTACTCTACCTCATCCTGCATTGCACCATTGAAATATATAAATGCAGACGCGAATAGCATTAGAAGTCTGGTGTAGCACCACTTTTTGGAATCAAGAGATGGGGCAACAAAGCACGGAGTAATAAAGGTTTTTCTCCATTGAGAGTCAGATTGGTTAAGTATACACTTGTGATTAGAAAAAGTGGAAAATCTAGTTTATATTAAGTCAGTTGTCAAGCCAGACAGCCCAGTTACACCTAAATGATGACTAACAACCTTGAAACTAATCTAATCCAATGAATTTTGCATTAATGTCAATTATTTAAAGACAGGAAATTAGAGCATATTGGTTTTTTTAAGTATAAATTTTTGATTTATGCACCAGAGATCAGTTGTAAAAGACAATAGAAACTAATTGTACTTTTAAATTAGCAAAGGTTTTCAACACTAAATTTTGGGGATTGGGTTAAACCAAGTGTCAGTTTAATTTATTGAGCCTTACATTAACTACGTAGTTCCTCAGAAAGAGGAGGATGTTAGCTCCTCAACTATCGAGTTGTAGCTGGTCTTAACCACACCTTCATTTACGTGCCTTCACTATATTGTCATCAATGTATTTATCTAACAAAGATCTGTCCATCAATTTTGAAAATTTGGAAATCCAGAGTCCAAAACTATATACTACATACAATATTCCAAATGAGTTGCCATAGCCCTGTAAAATCTCAATTAGACTTCCTTACTTCTGTAGCACAACTGCCTTTCTTTAAAGACCCACATACTATTTGATTTCCCAATTACTTGCTGTACCTGCTTGTTTGCCTTCCGCATTTCATGAACTAGCACATCAAGTTACCTCTGACTGACCGTTACTGTTTCTTACCATTTAAAAAATATTTTTGTTCTCCTTTTTTTGTTATCAGATGAAACAACATCACCATTTCCCCACATTATTATTCATCAACCACCGGTCCACTCACTTAATCTTCTTGTATTCTTCACAGACTCTTGCCAAGAAGTTCAATGCATAATGATACTTCTATTTTCAGATTTATGTAATTTTAAGTAAAGGTTTTTCCTGTGTTAAAGAAGATGTTCATTTCTAAGTTGTTTTATGACACCCAGGAAAATGGACTTGGCATTTTACAGTTTGAGTCGCACTTGACAATGATGAAATATCTTTGTTGTTCACATGGATATGACACCGTTACTAGTATAGTGGGAAAAGTTAGACCAAGTTATTCCAGAATCACTCATCATGGACACTCGAGTCCAAGGCAACCATGTGTTAATAATGCAGCATCGGATTGAGACCTCCAAGGGAATTTCTCAGCTTATTTTTGATCCTATTGGCCATCACCTTCCATTTCCACACCACCAAAATCCAGCCTCTCATCTCCTGATATAACTGTTATATGTTACCAGCAGGTTAAGTGCACTGTAAATTGTGAGTGACCCTTTTAGGGACATCAACATTGATTCTGAACCCTTTAAAGTCCTTTCACATCAAACCTGAAAAGAGAAGCTCGCTGTTTACTGTCCTTTTTCAGCCAATGAATCAGCACATCTCCATATGGAATAATAGCTGGGAGAAGCACTGAGGCCAGGGGAAGAAACCCATTTTTGGACCCTTGCAACACCAGTGAATGTGGACTGTGTCCAATAGAACTTGATTGTCAGACTGAGTGCATGGGAGGTAGTAAGTAAGCCAACTCAAGTACTTTGAACTGGATTTCATTACTCTACTTGTTACAGATGAAACTGTTCTTCATGGCATTAATAGTTAGTGACCAGTGCATGAGCCTCGATGGGACAACATTCCTTCTTCACACTGAGGTGTCTTTTTATTTTTGTGTGTGATGTTGTCAGTGACATAGATTCAGAATAGATCTGGCATCTCAAAACTAGGCATCATGAGACCCTGTGGGCCATCATCAACAGCAGATTTGTATTCCACCAGGATCTGTACCTTCAGGAGCCTGCATGTTCTCCATATGTATTAAGCTTGGGGATCAATCCTGGTTGAATGATATGTGTAGAAGGACATGACAGGAATACATCTGAAAACAAGATGCCATCCTAGTAAAGCTACAATACAACGTGTGCATGTGAAACAACAAAAAATAACAGCCTGCAACAGACAAAGTAAACAAGCTCACAATGTAACAGAGGAAGGCACCACCGTTTTGTCACATCAGTGGTGGAGAGTAATAAATCACCTATTCGCAGGAAGAAGTGTCAAAACTTTCCCCATTCTCAATGAACTTAGGACTTCAGTGCTGAAGACAAGGTTGGTACCCTTTTAAAGGTCAAAGGTCTTTTATTGTCACATGTACCAATTAAGGTACAGTGATATGCGAATTACCATACAGCCATACGGAAAAAAAGCAACAAGACACAAAACTACATAAAAGTTAACATAAACATCCACCACAGCGGATTCCCCACATTCCTCACTGTGATGGAAGACAAAAAAAGTCCAATCTTCTTCCTCTTTATTTTCCCGCGGTCGGGGCCGTCGGACCATCCGCCAGGGCAATCGAAGCTCCCGCAGCTGGCGGTCGAAGCCCCAGCGTCGGGGCGATCGAAATGCCCGAGTTGGGGCGATAAAAACTCCCACGTCGGGGCGGTCGAAACTTCCGCGGCTTGGAGATCCCGAAGTCAGTCTCTGACCAGAGACTGCGGGTTCCATGATGTTAAGTCCGCAAGCACCCACGGTTGGAGCTCCGAGCTCGATCCCCGGCAAAGGGGTCGCGAGCTCCACAATGTTAAAGTCCCGTAGGAACCCGCGGTGGAGCTCTCGAAATTGGTTTCCACGAAAGGCCGCCAACTCCTCGATGTTAGGCCACAGTGCGGACGGATATACGAAACGGGAAAAAAATCGCATCTCCATCGAGATAAGAGGTTAGAAAAAGTTTCCCCCAGCTCTCCGCCCCCCCCCCCAACATAAAACAAGCTAAAGAACACTAAAAACATACATTTAATACATACTGTTAAAACACAATGAAGGAAAGGACAGACAGACTTTTGGCGAGGCAGCCATTGCTGGCACCACCCATCTTCAGCCAGGAGAACCAAACAATTAATCTATCTCTAGTTTAATTTAGAGATATAGCGTGGAAACAGGTCCTTCAGCCCACCAAGACCGCACTGTCCACGATTCCTATACACTAACACTATCCTAAAAACTAAGGACAATTTACAATCTTTACCAAAGCCAATTAACCTACAAACCTGTACGACTTTGGAGTATTGGAGGAAACCGGAGCACCCGGGGAAAACCCATGCGGTCACGGGGAGAATGTACAAACTCCGTACAGACAGCATCCGTAATCAAGATTGAACTTGGGTCTCTGGCGCTGTAAGGCAGCAACTCTACCGCTGCGCCATCGTGCTGCCCCTTCCTTATAAGATCCCTAACTCCAGTGAAGAACAGACTCTAGCAACTTTGAACTAATTGACATATAGCATGGATGATAGTGAGTAATTAAACCACTATTGGGAAGAGAAGGTTGCAAGAACATCTCTATTCTTAGTGATAGCAAGGCCCAGCAAGTCGAATGAATGAATAAGTTTATTGGCAAAGTATGTACACATACAAGGAATTTGCCTTGGTGCTCCGCTCGCAAGTAACAACACGACATATAATAACAATTAAGAATGACACATAAAACATTAAACATTAATAATAAAACATTACAGTTTATACATGTGAATGAAAAAAAATTCCAGAGCAAAACGAGGCTACAGACTTTTGGTTATTGAGTAGAGCTACTACTCATGGAAAAAAGCTGTTTTTATGTCTGGCTGTGGTGGCTTTGACAGTCCGGAGTCGCCTTCCAGAGGGAAGTGCTTCAAAGAGTTTGTGGCCAGGATGAGAGGCCGCTCATACAGAAAACCAGGCTTAAGCATTCACCACCGTTCAGCCAGAAGTACCTATGGATGATCTATCTCTGCTTCTCCTGAGATCCCCACCACCACAGAAACCAGTCATCTGACAATTTGACATGAAAGGATAATTCCACATGACACCAGAAAATGGCAAAGAGTGCTGGATAAAGCAAAGGCTATGGGACTGGACATTCAGTGTGGCGGTGACACAAGGGACTGCAGGCATACTCAAGATTTGCTGTTTGGAAATAGTTGTGCCTCTAAGGAAGTTGTTACTCTACCTGACATCTACCAGCAATATGTAAAATTGTCCAGGTATGTCCATTGCAGAAAAAATAGATTAAATCAAGGTGGCTGATAACCACCTAATCAGTTCATTTTCAATTAACTGAAGTTGTGGAAAGTGTCATTTACATTGCTATCAAATGGCATTTATTCGCTGTAAACTTGCTGACAGATTGGACCACTCAGCTGCAGAACTCAAACATGGACTAAGAAATTGAATCCCAGATTTGAGATAAAGGTGACTGCCCAGTAACATTTGACCAATACCTTGCACAAAATAAGATGTTTTGGGTTGTGGAGGACAATCAACTCAGTCGCAGGACATTGCTGCAGGAGTTCCTCAAAGAAGTGTCCTTGGTCCGTCAGATGTTTTACCAGTGACCTTCCTTTTATTAAAAGGTTTGAAGTGAGAATGATTGCAGCTGGTACAAAGTTGAATTCTATTTGCAACTCCTTAGCAAAGAAAATGTCAAAGATATGGACAACATTCATGCATGGACAGATAAGGAGCATGTAACATTTGCATCACAATAGTGCCAGACAATGCCTCTCCTCAACAAGATTACCATTCCATAGCACAGACTCCCATTATCAACATTCTGGCAGTATTCATGACTAGAGAAATCTCTGACATTTTCTTGACCAGTAATTCAACTCGATCAGCCTCATGAACACTGGCTGCACGAGCAGGTCAGTGGCTGGGAATCCTGCAATGAGTGACTCGCCTACTGGCACTCCATAGCCTTTCCAGTCTCTGCAATACACAAGCAGAAATGTAATCCAATACTCTCCATTTACCTGGATGAGGTGTAGGTTAAACAACATTCAGCGACCACTACACCATCTACGACAAAGCAATCTTGATTGGCATTCCGTTTCAGGGACAGTTAGGAATGAGCAATAAAAGCCGTTGATGCTCATATCCTATTAAATGAACAAATACCAAACGTGTTTGCGAGTGCATGATGGAACAAAGACTATGAGACTATGTAACATTCGGGCAGTAATCCTGAATAATTGCACTACAGAATGACCTAGATCTCTAAACAAGTTGTTAAAGAAGGAACTGCAGATGCTGGAAAATCGAAGGTACACAAAAATGCTGGAGAAACTCAGCGGGTGCAGCAGCATCTATGGAGCGAAGGAAATAGGCAACGTTTCGGGCTGAAACCCTTCTTCAGTTCTCTAAACAAGTTGTTCCTTTCGTTACATTTATGCATCTACCTGATGATGTAGAAATATGCATGACTGTTTTATCCACTAAAGGCATCACATAGAGATCACACGGTTAAGGTAACACGTTGGTATTTGAGCTGGTTGCTTTGAGTGATTTCAAGTGATTTGAGTGATTTGGAGCCTTCGACATCATGTTTTGTCCAAATGGTTAATTATATCATCATTAGGTTACTGCAATCTTTCAGGCATAAGCTCAGGTGCGACCGAGCTTTTGCGGTTGCAGCACCTAGACTATGGAACAGCATCCCTCTTCCCATCAGCACTGCCCCCTCCATCAACTCTTTTAAGTCTAGATTTAAAACTTATTTTTACTCACAAGCATTTCTCGAGGTCCTCTGAGGGAGCGCTGTATGTATGTATTTATGTATGTATTGTTGATCTATATACCACTGTTTGTAGAACGTTAGTACCTGCACTGATGTAAAGCACTTTGGTGAATGAGAGTTGTTTTTAAATGTGCTATAGAAATACAATTGACTTGACTTGACTTTGACAAGGTTGGGGAAGATGTTTTTGAAAGTGTAACAGCACTTACTAATAACCTGTTCATTACTACACTGTTTAGGTTCTGCCAAGGCTACATACGTAGTTCCAGACTTCATCATAGCCTCAGTGCAACATGAACAAAACAGCTGAATTCCAGAGCAAGGAGAGAGTGATGCAGTTGATATCAAGACAGTGTTTGGCCAAATGTGGTACCAAGGAGCAGCGATGAAACCGAAATCAACGGGAATGGAAGGTGAACATGCACACTGTCTGGAGATATTTCTTGCACAATAGAACCTAGTTGCAAGACATGTGTGCAGTGTGAGTCATCACATAGAGATAACACAGTTAAGGTAACCTCCACTTCTGTATTTGAGCTGGTTGCTTTGAGTGTAAGATCAAATGATTTAGACATCATGCTTTTGTCGTTAAGTCAGCATTATCTGGCCAGTAGTGAATTTTAATAGAAAGTTCCAAGCGTTAGGTTGTAATGAAGGTAGGAGGGAGACTAAGAGATGCACACTTAGATCGATTGCAGCTTGTAGTCAGTGGACACTGTGGATTGAAGAGAGAGTGGAATGTGAGAAGAAGGGCACCATTGTCTGAAGAAGGGTCTAAACCCGAAATATCACCCATTCCTTCTCTCCAGAGTTGCTGCCTGTCCCGCTGAGTTACTCCAGCATTTTGTGTCTATCTTCGGTGCAAACCAGCATCTGCAGTTCCTTCTTACACCATTGTCTTCATTGATATCACTCATGTAGAAGTGAGATCGACGGTCTGACCAAATGGTGCCAGCACAACAACCTGGCTCTCAACATCAGTAAGACCAAGGAACTGATTGTGGACTTTGGTAGGGGAAGGATGAGGACCCACAATTCTGTTTATATCAACGGGACAAAGGTCAATAACTTCAAATTCCTGGGCGTGCATATATCAGAAGATCTTTCCTGGACCCAGCACACCGATGCAATTGTAAAGAAGGCACATCGGCGACTCTACTTCCTGAGAAGATTACGGAGATTCAGCATGTCGAAAAGGATTCTCCTAAACTTCTACAGGTGCACGGTAGAGAGCATTCTGTCTGGTTGCATCGTGGCCTGGTTCAGCAACTTGAACGTCCAGGAGCGAAAAAGACTACAAAAAGTTGTGACCACTGCCCAGTCCATCACTGGCTTTGACCTCCCCACTGTCAAAGGGATCTATCGTAGTCGCTGCCTCAAAAAGGCAGCCAAAACAATCAAGGACCCACACCATCCTGGCCACACACTCATCTCACCACTGCCATCAGGAAGAAGGTACAGGAGCCTGAAAACTAACGTCCAGGTTCAGGAAAAGCTGCTTCCCCACAGCCATCAGGCTATAAAACACAACAAATAAGCTATGAACTCTGATATGCAAAAGACTACATTATTATTTGTTATTTGCACTATATTTGTTATTTATTGAACTTTTTTTTTTTTTTTTTCCGTTATGCACATTGTTTACATATTCACATATTCTGTTGTGCTGCAGCAAGTAAGAATTTCATTGTCCCGCCCGGGACATATGACAATAAAACACTCGACTCTTGACTCTTGTTCTCTGTGCTGCAATTGGCTATAGGCAATTGACCATTCCACTTTCAGGTTTAGTTGCTGCTGTCATCATACTTGTTCTTATTGCCTTGCTACTATCATTGGTTAGAATACCAGCATATCAGCAATACAGAGGGAAACGTGTCAATGATTGTCATCCAGATGTGTATGGATGGTTGAGCTAAATGTGTATTGGTGACTCATCGAAATTTGTTGACATCGTTGAATAGCTGTCAGTCTACGAAAGATGACTGTGAGGCATGCAATGTATGTAAGGGTGTGATGGGTCATTTAAATCAGTGCTTCTTAAACTATTTCAGTGTCATTCACCCTTGAGTCTTTATCACAAAATGTCATTCACCCGCGACTACATTTTCTTTTGTTTTTTGTTAATTTTCGTCTTATTCTCACTTGTGTATAATTTTATGTATGTTATTTTGTCACATGAACAGAAAAAATAAATTAACTCATTTCTTAAGTGTTTATTTTATTCAACTTTTTGAACATCCTAAGAATATGTGAAGAAAATTAGGAGTGAAAAAAAAAGTTTAATTACTACTGCAGTTGGAAAATCATTCTACCAGAATGATAAAAAACCATTCAAAATCAGAATCAGAATCACACTTTATTCGCCAAGTATGTTTTGCAACATACGAGGAATTTCCAACGTCTAAACTCGGCTTCAGCCCCATCCTACCCTTTCGGGCTTTGATCAGTTTTTTTCTTGGAAAATTGGCTCCAAAAAACATGGCGAATGTGATTTAATATATTAGTATCCAACTAATAGACTGGATAAAGACTGGATAGACTCGGTTTGTACTCGCTAGAATTTAGAAGATTGAGGGGGGATCTTATAGAAACATACAAAATTCTTAAGGGGTTGGACAGGCTAGATGCAGGAAGATTGTTCCCGATGTTGGGGAAGTCCAGAACAAGGGGTCACAGTTTAAGGATAAGGGGGAAATCTTTTAGGACCGAGATGAGGAAAACATTTTTCACACAGAGAGTGGTGAATCTGTGGAATTCTCTGTCACAGAAGGTAGTTGAGGCCAGTTCATTGGCTATATTTAAGAGGGAGTTAGATGTGGCCCTTGTGGCTAAAGGGATCAGGGGGTATGGAGAGAAAGCAGGTACGGGATACTGAGTTGGATGATCAACCATGATCATATTGAATGGCGGTGCAGGCTCGAAGGGCCGAATGGCCTACTCCTGCACCTATTTTCTATGTTTCTATGTTTCTATGTTTCTAATATAACTTTCTATAACTCTCCCCGACGAAAGCTCACAATACCACCAAATATCAACTTTGGGAGCTAAATCGCTACACAAAGTATTTGTTTTAAGTATAGAACAAAATATATAAATATCTGAATAAATTAAGTCATTCGCCCTTAATTCACCCCTAGGGTTTCATTCACCCCAAAATAATTTCATTCGCCCTAGGGTGAACCATTCACCAGTTTAAGAAGCACTGGTTTAAATTATAGTCTTAATGGGGGAGGTCCAGATGATGAGGGGTGTATTGTGCAGTGGGGAAGGAATTCACCCCATCCTCCTCTCCCTTTATCTTGCAGAAACTGTTGCAACTCAGACTAGATTCACACGTTCCTCCACTCCTCATTCGCACCATGTTGACCAATCCCAAGATGCTAGTGAGCAACCACTCATTCCGATAACTTGTGAGGTGATTAATTACATAGAACAGTACAGCACGTGCTTGAAGCCCTTGGAGGAATTTTGGAATAAATGTTGACAGGAATCTTGATTTAAGTTGTCATCATGTCCTAGAAAGTTTTTCAATGTTTTTCAAAGTCCTCTTCAAACCTCCAGCTGCAAAATGGTGTTTGGCCAACTTAATGAGTGCTAATATCAAACAACTCCAAATCATTATCAGGGCAGTCCTTTTGAATGCAAATTTAAACTCTGTTAAAATTGGGTATTATATTAAAACTGGGCTAAGCTGGTGTTTACATTTAAGGTCCCATCCTAGACATGTCAGTACCTCTTTAACACATGGAGTTTAACAGCATGGACACTGGCTCAGCCCACTGAGTCTGAGTCAAGCATTCAGTTATACTAATCCACTTTATTCACCACATTTTCATTAACTTCCCCGATTATTTTATTATCACTATGTTCACCGACACTTGAGGGGAAATTTGTACTATCTGGTTAACCTCCCAGCCTAAAATAAGTTAGAAAAATAGTCGCTAGTCTTTATTAACCATTATGGCAATATTAGCTAACTAATTGAAACATAAACAGATTGGTTCTACCTTTAATCCACATTTGTAATGAGGCAATTTCTGTCTTGCAGCTGAAATCATTCTTCCTAGGCTACAGAAGAGTTATGTTGGCTATGGTTTCCTATTTACAAGGTATTCTAATGACTTGCTGGAAACTACTTGTGGATGACTGATGCACCGTAACACATTGCACAAATGAATACTTGCCCATTCTTTGTGTTTAGGTTCACATTTATCAGGGTACCTTATCAGGATACGTTTGATCATTATTGGCATGTTGAAATTCTATTCCAGGGAGGGCCAGAAGCTGAGGCAATTGGCTGCATTTTAAATTGGCTGCGTTATATTACTACAATTTTAATAACTTTTATCATTTGGACTTTCTTAATATATAGATTATACAATAAAACAATAATTATTATTTGGCGGTGAGAGTGACACAATGATTATATTGCTTTTCAATTGATTTTCATACACTACCTCTCTTAAAAAGTACTTTTCTACTTTTCACTTGTAAACTAATTGTTTACTTTTTAATTCTATATCCCAAACCCACTGACTCCCACAATTATCTCGACAACACTTCTTCCCACCCTGCTTCCTGCAAAGACTCTATCCCCGACTCCCAAATCCTCCGTCTACACCGCATCTGCGCCCATGATGAGGTGTTCCATACCAGAACATCCGAGATGTCCTCATTCTTATAGGGAACGGGGTTCCCCTCTCCCATCATAAATGAGGCCCTCACTCATGTCTCCTCGGTACCCCGCAGTTCCGCCTGTGCTTCCCCCTCCCCCCAGTCGCAACAGAGACAGAATCGCCCTAGTCCTTACCTTCCACCCCATCAGCTGTCGCATACAACACATAATCCTCCGAAATATCCGCCACCTCCAACAGGATCCCACCACTAACCACATTTTCCCATCTCCACCCCTTTCCGCCTTCCGCAGAGACTGTTCCCTCTGCAACGCCCTGGTTAACTCATCCCTTCCCACCCAAACCACCCTCTCCCTAGGTACCTTCCCCTGCAACCACAGAAGATGCAACACCTGACGCTGTACCACCTCCCTCGACTCTGTCCAGGGACCCCGACGGTCCTTTCAGGTTAGGCAGAGGTTCACTTGCACCTCCTCCAACCTCATCTACTGTATCCATTGATGTATCCGTTCAAGATGTGGACTCATACATCAGCGAGATCAAATGCAGACTGGGCGATCGTTTCGCGGAACACCTTCGCTCAGTCTGTGTGAACCAACCTGATCTCCTGGTTGCTGGACACTTTAATTCTCCTTCCCATTCCTTCATTACCCACGTTTCTGTCCTTGTTCTCCTCTTTTGTCAGAGTGAGGCGAAATGCAAATTGGAGGAACAGCATCTTATATTTCGCTTGGGCAGCATACCAGTGGTATGAATATTGATTTATCTCACTTCAGGTAGCCCCAGCATTCTCTCTCTCTCTGTCCCTCCCCCACCCAAGTCACACTAGCTTCTCATTTTCATCCTGCAAACAGCTTACAATGGCCTGTTTACTTTATTATCGTTACTTTTTTGCATATCTTTCATTCATTGTTCTTTATCTCTCCACATCACCGTCTGCAGTATATCTCTCGTTTCTCTTGTCCCTAACCAGTCTGAAGAAGGTCCTGACCCAAAACCTCACCCATTCCTTCTCCCCAGAGATGTTGCCTGTCCTGCTGAGTTACTCCAGCTTTTTGCGTCTATCTTCGATTTAAACCAGCATCTGCAGTTCCTTCTTTCACATTATATTATATCTTATCGGTCTAATTCCCCTTGCTTTGTGAAATTCAACAAATATAGAGTATATATTATATGTATCGAAATCTGTTCCAACATTAGCTCTTGTTGTAGTTCATCAGTTGGTGCAGGAAGTATAGATCCAAACTATAAGATTACATACAATGTTTAGACCATTCAGCTCATTGAATCAACGTTCGTTACATCTATGTGGAAACTACTGTTTACGATATCTATCCTCTAGTTTAATCTTCTCCGAGGGAGGGCCATGTGTAGATAGTCACTAATCCTCCTCAAAGTTAATCAACCGAATTCCAGAATATTAATTCATCTTTCCATCCTGTTGTTCACAAAGTAAGTTTCAAAATGATTTTCCTTACTTCTACTTTGGCAGTGCTAGTCTCGCGTCTGTTTTGTTTGTGCACAACTCAGCTGAGATAGATCATTCATTGCACAGGCTGAACAGGTTAATATATCAGAAATTATTATATTTGCTATACATGGTAAAAGTACATGTTGCAAAATGTTTGAGAAAAAAATCCTTTAATCCAGATATGGTAAAATATTTGTATCATATGTTTGTTTATAACCCTCTTCATTCCATGGCAGAGCATATTAAAACATTACTGGTTGCAACAGTTGGAAATTAAAAAAGAAGGGTTTCACCCCGAAAGGTCACCCATTCCTTCTCTCCAGAGATGCTGCCTGACCCGCTGAGTTACTCTAGCTTTATGTGTCTATCTTTGGTTTAAACCAGCATTTGCAGTTCATTCCTACACGTTTAGTGCAACAATATCTATAGTATGAGTGATACATGATGGAACTGTTTTAAAGCAAATTACGGTAAATACCAAAATCAGACTGGCATAATAATGCCTATGTTATCCTCGAGTCAAAATTTATCAAAGAAGACCAGCTCCGTTGGATATTATGGGAAAATGTGTGTTGAGATTGTAACATAGTTAGCTCAAAAACACCCACAAAGGAATGGAGTAAATCAGCAGGTCGGGCAATGTCTGTGGAGCACATAGACAGGCAATGTTTTGGGTCAGGACCCTGCTTCAGACTCTGAAGAAGGGTCCCGATCCAAAATGTTGCCTGTCCATATTCTCCAGAGATGCTTCGTGGCCCACTGAGTTACTCCAGCACATTGTGTCTACTTTTGTAAACCAGCATCTGCAGTTCCTTGTTTCTACATGCAATCAGCTCAAGTCTGTTCAACATGGTACAAGCCACATACAAGATGCCTGTAGATGCTGCCTATCGATGATCTATGATTTCAGCAATCAGTTATTGATTGGACCACAAGAAATAAGGCAAAGTTGTGAGCACTCAGCATCAATTCAAGATATCTTACCCTAATTAAATCCAACCTTCACCTTGTAAAACGATACAGTGGTGGAAATAGCGGGACACAAATGAGAGCAGGTGTAGAAAGTCTTCTAGGCACAAAATGAAATAGCTGTGGACCTCAAATAAGGAATGTAACCTGGAGGCACTGCTATAAAATGTTCAATGATTTCAGCTGCCCAGGCGAATCTCTGGAATTCTCTGCCACAGAATGTAGTTGAGGCCAGTTCATTGGCTATATTTAAGAGGGAGTTAGATGTGGCCCTTGTGGCTAAAGGGATCAGGGGGTATGGAGAGAAAGCAGGTACAGGATACTGAGTTGGATGATCAGCCATGATCATATTGAATGGCGGTGCAGGCTCGAAGGGCCGAATGGCCTACTCCTGCACCTATTTTCTATGTTTCTATGTTTCTATGGACAAAGTTAGTAAACACATCCTGAAATGCCCTATCCCACCAACTGAACCAGGGCCATACACACCTTTGTGGAAAAATAAAATAAAGGTTATGGGACCAGGCAAAATCCCAGCTATTATCTTGAAAATGTTCAAAAATTAGCCACACATCTACAACACTGCCACCCACGCAATGATGTATAACATTGTCTATCCACATCTGGTCAGTAGAGACAGAATATATCATAACTGAGTCATGCACCATCAAGATCCTGGGCTTCACTGTTCATCATACAGTGACCCTGCTGCAAAATTTTGTGGCTACAAGAGCAGCAGAAGTTGGTTATACTGTGGCAAGTAGCTGATCTCTTGACTTCCCAAGTCCCTTCTGTAGATTCATAGATAATTGCAATACAGAGGAAGATTATATGCTTCATCTTTTCTTGCAACTTAAAAGGGGAGCTATTTAAATTACTTGTATTTCCCATGTCTTGGATAGTAACTTTATAGGCCATGGGCATTCAAGTGCTCTCCAGAGTGTTCATGGTTGATGTAGTCAGGGTGGGGAAGAGATAAATTTAAGGAAAAATTGAATTTTTTTTTTAGCTCTCAATAAATACTTCTGCAAGAGTTTATTTATGGAACCATAAACAATGATTATTCCTGCTTCTCTGTCTTCATATGATGATAATCTGCAAGCCTGATCATGTTACCTGTATCTACAAACAATATAAAGAACTGAATCCATTATCCCATAGAGATTGTTCCAGTTTAATAATGGATCATTGACCGGAAATGTTAATACTCTTTGTCTCTCCATAGCTTGCTGCCACATCTACTGACTAGTTCCAGTGCTTTCTGTTTTTAATTCATGTAGTTACCCTAATACTGAAGGCTTGCATTAGGTGTGCGTAACGTTTTTCAGACGAGGCTTAGTCACTGCTAACATGTTTGCCTGTAATACAAAGGTTAGTGGGTTTGAGTTCTAATCAATACATTTCTGGTGAATGAAGTCAAGAATTCTATTGACCTAAATTCGATAATCCCTGAAAACGAGAGTAGGGGTCACAATATGTAGTATTGTGTATGAGCATGAGTCTGCGCGGTAGATAGTATGATGCAGGTACAATCATAATGTTTAAGAGACATTTGGACTGGATTCCAAGGGCGATGCCAACTAATGTATCAGTATTTGGGAACAGCCATTTTTTTTGCCAAAGCGTGACTTACTTGAGAGCCTCGCATCAATAGACAATAGACAATAGGTGCAGGAGTAGGCCATTCGGCCCTTCGAGCCAGCACCGCCATTCAATGTGATCATGGGTGATCATCCCCAATCAGTACCCCGTTCCTGCCTTCTCCCCATCTCCCCTGACTCCGCTATTTTTAAGAGCCATATCTAGCTCTCTCTTGAAAGCATCCAGAGAACCTGCCTCCACCGCCCTCTGAGGCAGAGAATTCCACAGACTCACAACTCTCTGTGAGAAAAAGTGTTTCCTCGTCTCCGTTCTAAATGGCTTACTCCTTATTCTTAAACTGTGGCCCCTGGTTCTGGACTCCCCCAACATCGGGAACATGTTTCCTGCCTCTTGCGTGTCCAAACCCTTAACAATCTTATATGTTTCAATGAGATGCCCTCTCATCCTTCTAAACTCCAGAGTGTGCAAGCCCAGCTGCTCCATTCTCTCAGCATATGACAGTCCCGCCATCCCGGGAATTAACCTTGTAAACCTACGCTGCACTCCCTCAACCTACGCTGCACTCCCTCAACCTACGCTGCACTCCATCACATTCCCTAAAACAAGAAATTTTAACGAACTGTGAAAAATGTTAAACACTTGTGGATTATACCAATAGACCCAGTAGTTAGATAAAAATTAACCTATAAGTCATTGGTAAGCCTTTTATATACCATTAGTTGAGTTGGGTTTCTCCTGTTGTTGAAGACTCAGTTGTGCAAAGTTTAAACAGGGTGAAAGCTGCAGCTTTAATCTCCACTTTGGCAGCATTGGCATCAAATCAGCACTTTGTACTAATTGCCATCATGATGCGCCTCGTTTGTGTGCTTCTAGCAGGCATTTTTGTCGTAAATGCTAATGTCTTCACTAATATACGGTCAGCTGTACTTACCACAAATGTCTGCTTGTACATTAGATGCCTAGTTGGAACCTATTTGGCATATGTAGTATCTAAATAATGGGCACTAAGGAGCTGTAACTTGTAACAAATGTTTTTGAATATTTAATTGACATCTAGAAGGGTTCCTGCCTCCAAAGAGAGTGGAGTGGCCACTCCTAAATTGCATTTAAATTTAAATAAGAATGATACTTAGTTGTAGAAATGATCCATGTCATCATCTGCTTAATGTAAGAACTAGGAGCAAAAAAACATTGGGTGCAATATTCCTTCCTCATAACTACGTTAAAGGTTGACGTTAGCATATGTATGCATTAGTCTTTTAGATCAGTGGAAATATTTTATTGCCTATCAATCAGCAGTCTTCATTCAGCTCAGGGAACAGTTTCTGCATTGCTTGCACTTGCCTCTACTGGAAATTTTCATGCATGGTGTAGCTTTCTAGAGCCTAGACCTCCTGTATCTGAGCTTCCTCAGTGCTCTATATCATACCCAGACCAGTGCTAAACAGGACTTGTTTGCCATGCCCTCGATAGTGATGCATTGCTGAACTAATGGGAATTTTGGAACAGATCTTGTCATTTGATCACAATACTAGACACTGCTGTATACATCTGTAATGCAGGAAATGGCAGCATCACAGAATAATTAAAAGGGCAGTAGTTTAAATGGAAAATCTTAGAGGTTCATATCTACTAATGTACTCCTTGATTTTTTTTATTGCCAATTTTATCACTGATATGTAAATTTCAAAAAAGGGCCTCCATCTCTTTCTATGTAGTTGGTGAGGTTATTTGTGGAAAATACCCTTGTGGCAGTCAGCACAGCTCTATTCTGATACTGAGGGCTAGTTGGAGAGGAATGATGCAACATCAAACTGATCTGAAGGTGCTCAACCCTTGAATTGTACTGCAGGCTGACAGCATCCTGTGGGGTGGGAGATTGCAACCTTCACGTGGTCCGTCGATGAATGCAATCAACCTGGCATGCACAATCAAATAAGATCAAATAGAACAAGTTGTCCTACAACTTCAGGCTGTACACGCCATACGCAAGAAGAAGAAAAAGACAGCATCCTGTCAGAGACTCGGACCTCCTGCTTTATAAATTTAAGATCATCCTGAATTCTGCTACACACACCATAAACCTGCACCAACTCTCCATTTTCTGTTCATTTCCATGCGAGCTTTCAATTCAGCACTACTGTACTTCATTAACAAAATGTTGTTATACAGTACCTTCCTTTAGCCATACAACGCTTCATAATCTCTACGTTCCCCAATTCTGGCCTCCAGCAAACCACTGATTTTTTTTTGTCTAACCATTCTTGCCTTCAACCCTTTCATCACCAAGTTCTTGAATTCCCTCCATAAACATCTCTATTTTTTTCCCAAATCCATGAAAGACTTTTTAAAACCTACTTTTTTTCAAATCCTAATTTCTCCTTGTGTAGGAAGGAACTGCAGATGCTGGTTTAAACCAAGGATAGACACAAAATGCTGGAGTAACTCAGCGGGACAGGTAGCATCACTTGAGAGAAGGAATGGGTGATGTTTCGGGTCGAGACCTTGCATCAGGACTGAGAGTGTAAAGGCAAGATACCTGGTATAAATAGGTGAGAGGGAGGGATGAGCCAAGTCATAGATAGATCTTGAACCAAAACTTCGATTATCCCTTTGCTCCACAGATGCTGCCTGACGTAGTGAGTTCTTCCAGAAGCTTGTTTTTTGCCCTTTTATCTTCTCCCTTCCTCGTGGACGGACACAAAACATTCTGTTTTGTCAAATGTTGATGTACTTGTCCTTTCAATTTAGTTTACTGTATTAGTTGCTCGAATTGCAGTCTCTGCAAAGAAACAGTGTCCCCATTTTCCTGAGCACTTTCATTCATTCTGCAGACATGACCCCAAGCTTTCAATTTCCTGCAGTTTGATTTGTCTGATTCACACCTACTCCCAACCCGTCTGACCTTGACCTCCTTCACTTGACCATACTAGTGAAGTTTCATTAAAAGTCACGGTATAGGGCATCAATAGGCACATTACACTTTTCCAAATTCAACATTGTGTTCAGCTTTTTGAGATCATAGCTGCTTTCTTTTCTTTTTTTTTTTTTTTGAAAATATTTTTTATTGGAAATAAGTACACAACATATTATCATCATTACCAGTCTTACATTTTTAAATTGATAATATTGTCAATTATTATTACACTGTCTCCAATACCTTTTGCCTTTTTTTGTTTTTTTTAAACTAGATAGAACTAAAAAGATAGATGAAGTAAAGAAAGAAAAGAGAAAGAAAAAAACAAAACAAAAAACCCCCCAAAAAAACCCAAAACAAAAACAAAAACAAAAAAAGAAAACAGAAAAGAAAAAGATAGTTAAAGAAGAATGGAAAAATTTATTAAGATAAAAAACTTCGTTCGAGATATATTCGTACATTTCAGAGTATAACATTTCATCCATTCTTTAGCCCGAGTGTTAGTCAGGTTCCTGTGCTGAACCATTCTGACCCTTTAAATAATCAATAAAGGGAGACCATGTTCCAACGAATAATTCCTGTTTGTCCAACAGGGAAAATCTGATTCTTTCCACATTTAAGGTCTCCGTCATTTCTATAATCCACATTTTGATTGTGGGGGTTATAGGGCCTTTCCAAAATTTTAGAATTAATTTTTTTCCCGTTATTATACTATAATCAATAAAGTTTCTTTGTGTTGTTGTAAATGTTTGATTTAATTCTAATGTTCCGAGTATTATTAATTTTGGATCCGGGTCCAATTGTGTGCTGGTCACTTTAGATATTATACTGAAAATACTTACCCAGAATTTTTAAATTTTTATACAGTTTGCAAACATATGAGATAAGTTAGCTTCTAAATGTTGACATTTATCACATATAGGTGAGATATGTTGAAAGATTTTATGTAATTTTGTTTTTGAATAATGTAACCTATGTATTACTTTAAATTGTATTAAAGAATGTCTGGCATTTAATGAACATTGATGTATGTGTTGTAAACTTTCTTCCCAAGTATCTTTCGTTATTATTTGATTTAATTCTTTTTCCCATGTTTGTCTGTGTAAGTCCGTCGATGGAATGTCACTGTCTAATAAAATATTATATATATAAGATATTAATTTTTCTGTATTAGGATGTTTATTCCAACATTCATCAAGAATTTCTGAATTTCTAATTCGAAAATTTTGAGTATTCGATTTTACATAATCTCTGAGTTGAAGGTATCTGAAAAAATCATTTCCTCGAAGTCCATAAGTCTGTTGCAACTCCTGAAATGTAAGAAAAGTGCCTTCCTTGTAAAGTTGTCCCATATTTTTAATTCCATAATTCTTCCATTGTGTAAAATCCCTGTCCAACCATGAGGGCTTAAACAAAGGGTTATTCACAATTGGAAGAAAAAGTGATGTTATCTAATTTTAATGTCTTTTTTAATTGTTTCCAAATTCGTATAGCACTAAATATTATAGGGTTTTCCATATACATTTTTTTGTTTAATTTAGACGTAGCAAATAATATCGAGCCAATATCAAAAGGTAAACAATCTTCCTTTTCCATTTTTAACCAATCTGGTTGTTGATCTATTTCTTCCAACCAGAAATTCATATTTTTAATATTAACTGCCCAAAAATAAAACAGAAAGTTTGTTTTTTGGGCAGTTAATATTAAAAATATGCTTTCTTTTCAACAGAAAATAATACATGTTTTAAGATTCTGCAATTCCATTTTCACCTCTTTTAGACCCATCTCTTTTAATTGTCACATTACTGATTCCAATTGCTTTGCACAATTGTCCCATTTTGTCATTTTGTCTCTCCTGCCATTCATAATACCATGGACCTATATTGTTCAAATCAGTCACATCTCTAACTTTTCCCAGTTCTGTCAAATGCTCAACTTGAAACATACTGGCTTTTTGCTCCACATATGTTGCCTGGGTGCTGAGTATTTCAACGTTTCTCTGTATTATCAGAGATTATAATGTTTTTAATAGAATTTAATTGTGAGATATTGATCTATTCCCGTTATTATCTCACCCACATAAACAGTTTATAATTTTGTGACACGTGTTATTATGTAGAAGTGAATTAATAGAGTATTTTCTCCTTACAATAATTTGTTAATCTATTTTACAGAAAATTAGCTTTATCACTCATGATTAAAAAGTTAAATGTAATTAAACATTTTTAGTTGGAGAAAAGAAATACAACCTTGTAGAGAAACCTTGACTGCTTTAGTCACAAGTCTTTTGCTGGTCCTCTTTCAGAAGGTGCAGATTATTGCTGGATTATGTTTTCCTGGGTGCTAAAAGGCTTTCATCCTAGAAATTGAATAGTGTGATAAACAGTGCACCAAGAGACACTTTGTATGAGGCCCACCACTGCATAATTCAGTAGCACATAAGGTCAGGTCGGGGTGAGTTCCCCCCGCCACGGGTGCCATGTAATCCCCTGCTACCTGCTTCATGGTCGGATAGTTGGTGACTAAACCGTCTCCCCCAACTAGTTTGCCAGGTGAGGAGGGGGCTGTGGACCCCCAGCAGGACCAAAAACAAGACCTGTCAAAGCGCGGATGAGCTCCTAGCGAGCCAACGGCCATCCACACTTCAGTAGAAGTTGCGATCGCTGTCGCACATAGCATTGTACGGCACCGTGCCCGTTGATGTTTTCAATGATGATGATGACATAAGGCCAAAGGAATGTAATAATAATAATAATAATGAATTTTATTTATGGGCGCCTTATACCGAGGTCTCAAGGACACCTTACAGAGATTTATAGGAAACATATAATCAGAATTTAAAAAAATAAGTTATAAAGACCAATACACAAATCAGGGACAGAATTCCTTCCAAAAACACAAAAAAGAAAATCAGAAGCACAATTTGAGGAGAGAGCAGCGGCAACGAAACCGCGCCAGCGTCCACTCTCCCCTCCGACCGCCATCTTGAACACAGACTAACAAATACAATTACAATGTACTCCTCACAGAGAATAGTGTAGAACAGTAACTGGCCCATTGGCCCACTATATCTGTACCAAGCTTGATGCCAAACAAACCGACCCCATCTGCTTGCAAATGATCTGTCTGCCTCCATTCCCCACCTATTCATGTGTACAACTAAGCAATGCTTTTGTATTTCTACACGATCATTCCTTCTTTCCAGAGATGCTGCCAGTCCGTTGAGTTACTCCAGCATTTTGTGTCTATCTTTGGTTTAAACCAGCATCTGCAGTTCCTTCCCACACAATGCTTTTGTATTTGCTTCCACCGCCTTCCCTGATAGAGCATTCCAGGCACCTACCACTCTCTGTGTAAAAAAAAACCATGCCTAACAAATCCTTCTTCAACGTCTCCCCCTCACCTTAAACCCATGGAGGGGGCGGGTGGAGAAACCTGGAAGAGAGAAGGGGCAGAACAAAGCCTGGTGAGTGATAGGTGAGGAATGTTTTTGAGAGGCAGAGGGTTGGACAAAGGCCAGAGACAAAAGATGTGAGATAAGGATAGAAGAGCTACGAATTGTGAAGGCAGAGGAAGGAAGATACGTGGGAGGGGAAGAGGAAGGGCAGATTGGTGAGGTGGTGTCTCATGTGGTAGATTGGTAAACAGTAATGTAGAAGAAAACTTTGGGGTGCTTCAAATGTAGGTAAATTGAAGTAGATATAGGAGCTGTGATCAGCTAGTGGTGGGAAGAAGGGCACAGACAGCTGGTTTGATGACCTATCTGCAGTTGGTTTTGATCTGGACACCATGGTCTCCTCGAACACAAGGTTTGCTTCCTGCATGATCGGTGAATGCCATCTGCAGATGAAGTGTGTAAGATCCAAAAGCCTGAAATACTGCACACTGTTGGATGCTACCACATACGCTGAAGGGCCATCTTATTCGCAGACACTTCAGATACAAAGAAGGCCTGAGGAGTTTGCAGTGCCCATTATTCTTTCTGATTGTTTTTTTTCAATTGTCATTGAAATGCATAGCACACAAATCGAATACAATGTAATCCAATTTATAGGCATCGATATCTTGCCTGCGTGACCATTCTATATCTGTCATCTTGGACTGGAAGTAATTGAAAATTATTTAATTGTGGAATTCATTCAGAGTAAGCCGTGGTTCTGCCCAAATCTGTATAGTTTTAAATGAATTATTGGATAGTGATCACAAGGTAAAAACACTGCAGATTTATTGCAACTTCACACCTAGGGATGCTGAGACCAATCGGAACAATCCTGCTGTTTCACTAAATTATCTCACTCAGCAAAGTCTCTAACATTCAATATGGCCCGTAGTAACATATTGTATTTTCAAAATGAAAACAGAACATATGTCTTGACTGGACAATGCTGGGGTTTATGCTCCATATAAACATATAAGACAACGTAGTACATCGCGCATGCTTCCTTCATCAGTTCAACCTCTATTCATCCTGAACTCTTTTGACGTCACCTTCCGTTTTCATAAGCAAGCATCTCCTTCATTGAGTTCCATGGAGTTGGCACAAAAATATTTGATCTTACTGACTGATCAAAGGACTTGGATCGCAGGTTGTTAACATTCATTTTGCAGCTTTTGATTGCCATGTACTTGAGGTAGGAAGACTGAGGCTTGTCAATTGGCAGAGACTAAAATGGCCCTGGTGATGTGCTCTAGATATGTGATAACCCACATCAAGCATTAACATCTTAAATGATGCATTAATAACTAGGAAGAATATATCAGTCATAAAGATATAAGTAAAGAAAGAGGCCACGAGACCATTGTACCTGAACAGCTGAATCAAAGCCATCTCACATAATTTCGAGATTGTATTTTTAACATTAGGATTGTTACCTGTACCAATTTTTGAGGCAGCAAGTTCCAGGCTTCCACTACACCCAGTGAAAAAATTATCTTCATTTTACTTCAGTAATCCTTTTACCAATTAATTAACATTTATTCCCCTACTTTTGACCTTCTGTGAAGAGAAATTGTTGCGCCCTTTCCAGTGAATTTATATTGTTCAGCACTGCTTTCTTTTGCATAATTAGTGCATTCAGGATAACTTGTTATTAGAAAATCATACAGCACAGGAGACCACCTGTCTCATCACACATATGTCAGCTCATTGAAAGAACTATTGTCCCATTACCTTATTTTTTTACATCAAACTACTTCAGAAGAAGTTCATCTAAAGCCATTACTTGTTTTCCAAACACCTTTCATATGCAAGAACATAAAATGGTGGAAACTGTAATCAGATCAGGCAGTATCTGCAGAAAAACAAAAAGATATTTCAAACCAAAGACCTTTCATCAGAACTGTCTCTTGCTGGACTTATGTTGTACTAGCTAGAGAGTTGTCTCAGCTGCATTTTGTGTACTGAAGACCTTTTCTCAGTGATTTAAGCCCAATTAGAATTGTTGAAATTTGAAGCAGTTCTGATATTTGTCTTTGGTCTCAAATATTAACTCTTTTTCTCTTTCCATAGATGATTTAGTTTCAGATTTCTATTATCTGCAGTTTATTGGATTTTCGCAACTGTCTTATATATATGTACATGGAAAATGGCTAAAGTCATTGACAAAGATTTGAAAAATCAAACACAAAAAAGGCTAATAGAAATAAATAAGATAGTGGGTGTTGAGCCATGGAGGATGTGAATTGGATGGCTAAAGGGTTTGGGATCAACGGGGTTACAAAATTAGAGTAACAAATATCTGTACCTCACCTTAGTAGTGCATATGACAACAACCTCAACTTGACTTGGCTCATCTTCATCTTCTGTAGCTATCAGATTTTCCAAGGCCTGGCTTTCCAAACACTCTGAACTGTCCAAACATTTCTTGGAATTGAATAAAATCTCTACAGGTACTAGTGAGAGTAATTCAGTTGATATCTTTATCTTCAGTATTCAGGAGATTATGCACATTAAGTCACAGATCGACCTCACGAGGTGTGAAATCAAGGCAGTTTTGCTGTACTTGGAGACCAGTCATCCAATTTGGTTTCAATACATGAAACACTGTATCTGCGTACATCATTCGATAAAACATACCAGAACAGGTCAAACAGAATTAGTAATCCATGAGAGAGAGAAAATCTCAGGTACAAAGTCCTACTAAAATGTTGAAACGTATTGGGACTCCTCTGCATTTGTTCCATTTTACTATCCAACAAATGTAGCCAAGATCAGTTCAGCACATGGGAAACTGGAAGTACAGGAGCATGGAATGCAACATCTTGAAGGGCAACTACATTGGTCCATGTGAAAACCTATAAGTAAAATCTTGCTTTTAAAGTGAATGACATTAAAAGAAGGAAATTATTTTTTTGCTAGATAATGGATGTTCTCACAGTGCTTTAAAGGCATTGTTCATTGTGGAATTTTGTCATATATACATAGGAAATGCCAAGTGGAACATGTTTCTCTGCCAAAGAGCAATTCTCAACTGGACAGTATTCAGGGAATTAATAATGGGCAGTCACGCAGTGGTAGAATTGCTGCCTTACAGCGAATGCAGCGCCGGAGACCCGGGTTCGATCCTGACTACGGGAGCTGTCTGTACGGAGTTTGTACGTTCGCCCCGTGATCTGCGTGAGTTTTCTCCGAGATCTTCGGTTTCCTCCCACACTCTAAAGACGTACAGGTTTGTAGTTTAATTGGCTTGGTAAATGTTAAAATTGTCCCTAGTGGGTGTAGGATAGTGTTAATGTGCGGGGATCGCTGGTCGGCGTGGACTCGGTGGGCCGAGGGCCTATTTCCGCGTTGTATCTCTAAACTAAACTAAACTAATATGAAATTAATATAGCCTTGGCATCCTGGGATGGGGAAGAGATACATTAGTCTTATCTTCTTTCTAGATTATGGTTGGTCATAGAACAAGTACAAGATAGAGTTCAGCGTGACGACATTTGAGAATGTTCAAAGGACAAATTTAATCAAATAGGCATCTTGGGGCACCAAAAGGTCATCAGTGATTTAAAAGAAAAATGAAAACTAGAAATTCATCTGTGCTTTTTTTAGATAATAAGATATTGCATATTTCTCTATTGCTGTTTGACAAACAGCATTGTCTGGCTCCTTGGTGTAACATCGTACTGTTTTAGAAACAGCAAATGTAACTGAAAACTCTGGTTGAATTTCTAGCAGCTACTCGCATTTACACATGCAGACATCAGACAGTACTGAAAGCCACAGGTGCCAAGTCCAGTCTCCCAAGTCAAGTCAAGTCAAGTCAAGTCAGGTTTATTCGTCACATACACATACGAGATGTGCAGTGAAATGAAAAGTGGCGATGCTCGCGGATTTGTGCAAAAAAACGACAAAACAGAATGGAACAGAATCACATATTCCCAAGCAGTGGAGACTATTGTTCCCAATGCTATGTGCTTCTGGAGAGTAGACATCATTGCTCCCAGATTGAGTGAGAGGCTTCTGGAGCACATCATCTGTTGGACGCAAGTATCGTGCCTAAAGGGGGCTACACTGACCCTGCAGATCTAACTCCAGGCCATTTTGGAAGCATGTTGCTAAGAAAAGAGGTTCCTCACTCTGCTGACCAGCATCACAAAAAAATCCATGATCTCGCAAGATTGATCAAGGTCAGTTCTCATAGCTTCCATTCAATAAATTAACAACATGTATTTATTTACATTTGCATTCTGTTAATAACCCCTTTCCCACACGCAAGTGCATAAACTGCTTCTGCATACTTTTTTCTCTCAACCATGTTCCTGCTGTACTATCTATCTCACTTTCTATCCTTTTGCCTGTTACTCGACATGCCTCTCACTTCTGTTTCTTTCCCCAGTCTCGGCCTCACATGTTCTCCCTTTCTCACTGTGATACTCAGTTGCACATGGCTGCTCACATAGGCTCTTGTTTTAATTCACACAACCATCCAAGAAAGCCAAACATGATGTTGATGCAACCACACCTCACAATTGTTCTCCCACATAGTTATAGGTTGATTGGAATAGGCACACGGTTCCACAACCAAGGAGACTCACCTCAGCGCATGAAGGGAGAATGGTCGGTGTGATTTTCCTGAAATGGACAAGCCACAAGCAATAAGAGAAACAGAACTTCTTATGCCAGCCATGGAATCATATGTTTTCACTTCAGCGCGTAATCTCACTCATCAGTGTAGCTGTTTATTCCACCAAGGATCTCACCTGTAACTTAAAGGCCTTATTTCCAATCACTTCGACATGTTGGTAGGTCATTAGATTAAAACATTAGCCATGTGCAAACAACAGTCTACAGCACACATCACTGGGCCACACTTGGAAAAGCAGAAGTCAAAAGTTAAATGCATTACAGCATTGCAGCAAGTCCAGTTATCAATACTTCCATCACAATCTAGACACTATCTTAAGGAAGCAGGTGTGCGGAACTGTTTCGTTAAGATCTCTTTTCCAGGTTGAAAGTTAAATACTCTTATATGAAGGCAATGGAAATGCTCAGGAAAAGCAACAATTGAATGAAAGATTTCTGCCTCCATTGAGACATGATCCTAATCCTGTAGAGCTCTTCTTCTTCAGCAACAGACTGAGTTTCAGGGACAGCAGTTTGTTGCTCTGTGTGTCTCTGACAGACAACCATGTTCCATTTGCCAACCTTGGTATGGTTCCAGAAGTACTGTTGACATAATACATTCTGGGTAACGCCTGGTGCTCATACCATTATCTGACCAGTATCGTAAACTTCAATTGACAGAGTGAAAATTGAGACACCTGTTTCTCTTGGAATGCCAGGATTTCTACTGCACTTAATGGGCTCTGTCCTCAACAATGGCCCCAAATGTGCTTCCCCAAATTACAATAATGCCAGTTAGCTCATTGCTGCCCAGAGCCAGCTGATCACAGGCACATGCCCGCCATAGGCATCACAAGCGGATATCTGTACCTCCTGAGACAAGTACAGTCTTTGGCTCCGAGCAGCCACTAGGAAAGGGTTTGCAACACCACTTCCAAAGCACTAAAGTTCAGCACTTGTGGTTAATAGATTTTGATTTATTGTTGAAGTCAATTTTCTTTGCTTCAAGAATCTTGTTACAGTTATGTTGTGCTATTTCTGCAGATCATGGTTGGTTAATCTAACTGCTTGCAGATTCAGCCCTTGCTTTTTATCCTTGTTTCCTTGTTCTTCAACCAAAGTAAGTCAGACAAATGCTTTGGTGTAAAAAAAGACTCCGAATGCTGGAGTAACTCAGCGGGTCAGGCAGCATCTCTGGGGAACATGGATAGGTGAAGTTTCATGTTGGGATCTTTCTCCAGACTGATTGTGGTAGGGAAGCGGCGAAACCGGAGGAAAGGAGGGTAGGACAAAGCCTGGCAAGTGATCGATGAATACAGGTGAGGGATGGGGGTTGACGGGCAATGGTTGGACAAAGGCCAGAGACGGAAAAACGATCAGTGTGAGATAAAGATAGAAGAGTTATGAATTGTGAAGCCAGAGGAAGGAATGCAGGTCGAAGGGGTTGTGGAGGGGAGAAATGGGTGCGTGTCCAGGTGGGCCACAGGGCAGAGAGGGTGGGAAAGAAAAGAAAGAAAGGTGGGGGGGGGGGGGGGCGTTTAGGTTACTTACCAAAAGTTGGACAATTCAATATTCATACTGTTGGGTCATAAGCTACCCATGCGGAAACAACTTAGGTGTGTTTGCCCTACTGCTACCTGAAAGCACAATATTTGAACGAGGAGTAGGAATAGGTCACTTGGTTGCTCAAGTGAGCTCAATCGTTTGATCTAACCATAGTTGGTCAGATTGTAACTTTAACTCTGAATTCCTGTCTTTCCACAACAACCTTTCATCCCCTCGCACAATGGGTATCTATCTATTACTGCCTTAAAATGTTCTAAGGCTCTGCACCACCAGTGGAGGATGCGAGTTCCAAAGACTCATGACTCTCTGAAAGAAAGAGTTTCACCTCATGTCTTAAAAGGGCAACCCATTATTTGTAAACAATAACCCTTAGTTCCAGGTTGTCCTAAGATGGGAAATTTGCTCTCCACTTCCACCCTGTAAAGACCCTTCAAGACCTTGTATGTTTCAGTCTGGGCCCTTTCATTCTTCTGATTTCCAGCCATCAATAACGTGGAATTAAAAAACCCCATCATTAGTAATGATGGTCGTATGAAGTTACTAAGGCTATTTTAAATAATAAGACCTAGTATAACTGATGTTGCTTTCTATTGTCAAGCAAGATTGCTAGCAATATTTGTAGACTGATGTAAGTGATTCAAAGAGTTAAGGGCCTGTCCCACTTTCACGACTTTCCCGACCATTTCTTTACTCGTGGACATTTTTTATCAGGCTGGAAAAAACGCCCCGACTTACCTGATGACACGAGTACCTACGGCTAGCATAACGAGCCGCTACGATATATCTACGAACTCCTACGACCTGCTACGGACTCGTTACGAACATTCTGCGAGTTTGAATCAAGGGGAAAACTCGGGAGAATTCGTGAATTACCTCGTGAAAGTGGGCCAGGCCCTTTAGAATTGTGATTGACTGCTATAGGTAAGGTTTCCCTAGAAATGGTAAAGTAAGGTGGTGTGGCTTCACGGTGAGTGTGTACTACAGGTGCCAGCCAGTTAGTTAAGATGCCTTTAGAAATGTGAGAGTTATCTCAAAATAGCAAATACATTAACATACAACAACCATCAGTGCATGGATTTTGTCTACTAGTAAAAAGCTGTTGTTGTCTGAGAAATCTCAGAAAGGTGTATATCTGTTTGATGCACATCATTGTATTGCTACATCACTGAGCTGAGTTTAGTTTATTGTCACGTGTATCAAGGTACAATGAGAAGCTTTTAACCAGTCAGCAGAAAGACAATACATGATTATAATTGCTCCATCCACAATGTACAAATATATGATGAAGGGAATAATGTGAATAATGTTTAGTGCAAGTTAAAGTCCAGTAAAGTCTGATCAATGATAGTCCGAGGGTCTTCGACTGCATCTTCAGTTCAGTTCAATTCAGTTTAGTTTATTGTCACGTGTACCGAGGTACAGTGAAAAGCCTCTTGGTCGTTGCTTCAATATGGGTGGTCCAGGAGCAGTTGTTGTTGATATTGACTCCGAGGAATTTGAAATTTTCGACCATCTCTACTTCGGCACCATCAATGCAAACTTGGGTATGTGTACTGCTTCACCTCCTGAAGTCGCTCACTATCTCCTTTGTCTTGCTGACATTGAGAGAATGGTTGTTGTCTCGACAGGAGGACAATAACTCGATCGTAGCTGTCAAACTATGACATTAGGTTGTTACATGTGACAATAAAGTATCATTGAATCCCTCTGACTTTACATCTCACTCCTGTTCTCTCCTTATCTAACCCCTTTGGTTTCCTCTTCATCTCACCCTCTGTCCTCCCATCTGCCAATCAAATCGCATTCACCTGTAAGCACTTATCATGAGTCAGGCTTTTGTCCCCCCCCCCACTTCTTTTCCAGCTTTCTCCTACTATTATACATCAGCCTGAAGAAATGTCCAAACCTGAAACGTCACCCATCGATGTTCTCCAGAAATGCTGCCTGACCCGATGAGTTATTCCAGCACTGTGTCCTATTGTGTAAACCAGCATCTGCAGTTCCTTGTTTTTAATCCAGCACTTTGTGTTTTACTCCGATTACAGCATCTTGAGTTCCTTGTGTCCCTAAATTAATTAATTGATGTAATTCATTAAATAAGTATGCCAAATGGATTGGATTAAAATAAATTCATCTGCAATTTCAAATGAGAGCATAGGGCTTCCATTCAGCCAAAATGACCATTTGCAACTGCTTTCTAGTATTCCCTTGAAATCAAAGCAAATTGTTTGTTTAATTCATTTTTTGAGATATGAGCAAATAGTAGGCTGTCCCAAATTGCCTTGAGAAGTTTATGATAATTTGCTTCCCATGCTGTCTTGAACTGCTGCAGCCCGTGTACAATTCAATGATTCATACCCACTGCATTAAGGGTCAACATTCCATTAGACTTTCGAATGACTTGCTGTTCCTGTATGCTAACTTTTTGTTTCATTTACTAGGACCCCCTGGGTCCTTTTGCATTGTGACAATTTGGAAGAAGAATTTCTTCACTCAGTGAGGCATTAATCTTGGGAGTTTTCAACCCCAGCGAACTGTGGAGGAAATTCATAAATTATATTCAAAATGGAGATTCATAAACATTTATCGTGAGCAGGATAGTGTGCAATAATCAGGAGGATGTTATCTTGCCCCTGTTGACCAGATGCTGTGAAACATTCTGAGGTTTGCAGTTAATGTTAAGCACTTCCAGTTGTACTTCTCCCATCCACATTTCACCGTGTTTCCACTTCCAATGAGCTTGCCCTGCTGATAAGTGAGTTTCTGTTGTCCAACTGCATTGATGGTCTGTCAGTTGTGTACCTTCTCAGTTTCAATGTGGAATAGATAATATAACTTTGTGATTTACCTGGCCACTTAAGAATCAGCCGCATTGGTGGGTCTGGATTCATGTAAACATTAGATGAGATACAGCAAGCACATTTCCTCTCCTCAAGGGCATTAGCAAACCCAATGGCTTTTTATGACAGTCTGTGAAGTTTTATGGTCATCATTACTAATGATGATTTTTTAAATTCCAGGTGACATTGTAGAATTTAAATTGGAATTCAAGTCTGATGACTTACTTCTTGTGCATCATATTGGTCCACTGACGACCTGACTGAGTAAACCCAGTAATTTGCATTGTTCTACCCCTAAATATCCATTAGTGAATAATGGCAAGTGTGATTAAGTGGGCCATTTAATAAGCATTTGTCAGGTTTGGAAAAGGAGAGATGTAACGGACTCAATGAAGGGACTCAGTGCCTGACATTAATTGAAATTGTAACAGGCTTAAAAACTGTGTACAATGTGGAAAAATATTATTTTTGTAAGGCTGGATGATAATAGTAAATTGACTTAACTGGATAAGTCTTTTGTTCTGAGAAAGCCCTTGCAATGACACTGAGAACTGATGTGTTCATTTTGAGCAAGGTAACTTTCTGGAAATTATCTATAGTTACTATATGGATGTACGTAGTTGCAGTAATTGATTCAATCACACCAACTGAAGACTTTCAGTAAGAAATTATTATGATTTCTGTGACCTTGTATGTCTATGAGTGAGTTGGAAACGTGTGTATAGGAAGGTGTGGATGTTTTGAGGATGTTCCAAAGATCAAATGCTGCCTTATAGTACATCCAGAAATGTCTCCTTGTCAAGAATGTTGGCTATGGAGCTTCGGTTGTTGAGCGTCTTGCCCTTTGTTTCCTGCTCTTTGTCCAGATCCTGCTAGTTGTCCTGGTGTTAGTTTTACCTTGATGTTCTTGCTGTTTGCTCCACCTGAACCCATCTGATGGCTAAATTATATGGCGTACGGCGGTCTACGACAGTATGAGAGACACTGGCTGGTACATGCTGCAGAATGCTGCCAAAGATGCTGGGTGAGCAGACTTGCATTTTCAGCAGCCCTGTTGACCACTAAGCTCCTGGCAGTGGCGTGATGTTATTACAGTGTTGCTCAGCTGGTATATTCAGACCTCAGAGCTGAATGGACAACCAGGAGACTGCCTTTGTTCAACAGAATCCATCCTTCTAAATCCCCTGAAAGATGAGTGGAACTGTGACTGGCAACGAATGAATGAACGTGGGAGCTGCCTGCACACCTGGAATATGCAACAATTGCTCTCTATAGAGAGAATGCATTCCCTTTCTGTTGCATGACTATGGGTTATTAAAAGGAGTTCTAGTATCTACACGCGTGTTGGCTGAATGCCTGTATTTTGGGGATGTCTGGTTTATGTGTGTGCCAGAATATCTGCAATGGTAGCAAATGCCTATGGCGTGTCTGTCCGCTCCTGTGGACTGAAGCGGAAGCGATTGAAAACTCTTCCTTTGGAGTAGAGAGCACGAATGACATTACAAATGCAACAATGAGCATCAAACTGACACATGCCATCTATCAGCAGTTCAAGACTGAAGTAAGCTTGGTGTGGAGGGTGACCGTGACTGTGACTTTGGAGAGGGGCAGATGCATTTGACGTTTTATAAGTTCGCAAGTCTCAATGGTGACTACCTTGAGGAAGCAAAGCCTGTTTAGACGTCATTCATCTGGGGAGTCTAAATAAGACATTGACTTCCTGTCAATCCTTGATGAATAATTTCCTCATTGAATAGTCTTTGCATGGCTTCTGTCTCTTTAGGTGACTGTGGCGCATCAGAGAAATCTATCTCTCATCTACACCATTTATCATGAGGAGTGTAGGTGTAAATAAATGCCCATTAAAAGTCTGTTTTACTTGCAGCAAAGAGGTTCAGAATGCAAAGAAAGTTATTCGGTCTGTCAGCTAAGTTGTCAAATCCTACTGAATTTTCCACTAAGACCTAATGTGGATTTACGGAACTCCTATCTGAAACAGCAGAAAGATAAAAAGAAGGCAGGAAACAGTATTAGCCTTTTTTTCTGGCTTACAAGACATTGGATACTCATGTGGAGTACTTGTGCAGATACTCAGTGTAGAACACACAGTGCTGGAGTAACTCAGCAGGTTAAGCAGCGTCTCTGGAGGACATGGATAGGCAACATTGCAGGTCAGGACCCTTCAGGATTCTCATATCCTATTTCAGCAATGGAAACGTATCTACAGATGGAGAAACCTTTAGAGGATCTACAATTTTTGCAGTTAAATATTTGAATAACTGCAGATGTTGGAAATCTGAAAATAGCAGGTTAGACGGCATCTGTGGAGGGGAAACAGGTTAATATTGTGTTTCGAGTTTTAGAGAGGAGGAGGGATGAAGAGGGAAAAGGGGATGCCTTTTAGTCACCAAGGTTGGCCTGTTGACATGTTTTTACCTGACTATAAAAATTCACAAAGAACATATGAAGTGGGAGTAGGAATAGGCCTTATGGCCCTTCAAGCCTGGTCCATTGTTCATCATGATCATGATTGATCAACCACCTCAACACTGTGCTCAAATCCTCTGATTCTCCTAATGCCCTGAAATCTATCAAACTGTGCTGAATGAACATAAATACTGACCATCCTCAGCTGCCTGGGGTGGAGAATTCCATCGGTTCACCACCCTCTATGTGAAGAAATCTCTCCTTGTCTGAGTATTAAGTAACTCACCTCTTATTCTCATTTTTTTCTCATCTCAAGATTCAAGATTCAATTTAATTGTCACATGTACCAATTAAGGTACAGTGAAATTTGAGTTCACTGAGGTGAGATCTCCATCTCACCTTTTAACAATCTCCTTAAATCAGTATTGTCTTGTTATTGAACCTTCTGCCAGTGGAACTTTGTTTCCTTGTTTACTCTTTCAAAACCTTTCATTACGTTTATAGTCGGTCTTGATGCTAGTATCTGTTGAGTGCACCTTTTTTCAAACAAACTTCATCAAATTGGGGGTTTTTTTGCAAGCTGTTACAAAAGTTATCCATAAATTGACTGTCCTGTTATAGGGTGGAAGAGTAAGTACACAGGGAAAGCAGAGATAATGATGTTGCCTTCCTCTATGCATTGGAGGTTTTCTGGAATGATACCTTGATGAAAATGATAATTATAAACACAGTTTGCATGGACTGGGCTGTGTCTCCTGAGTTTGAACGTTAAGTCATAACCTGTTAGAATGTTCAGCAGGACTAAAAGGTTTGAGGAAATAGAGAAAAAAATGTGCTTCAGCAGTGAGGGAGTTCTGCACCTTTTGTCACATGATACCTCCGTTATCTCCGTGTAGTAATTGTCGTTACCTATATTCAAAGGATTAATTCGTGGCTCTTTCTCAACTCATCTGGTATGAAAACCTCATTCTCATCTTTAGATTATTCCATTATATTTCTACTGTCATTGTTCTTTTGTCCATAAATTGGAGGATACTCAAAATGCTGCTGTCAGTGTGGTAAGTCACAACAAGTCCCATCCACTGTCATTCCTCTGCTTGATTACCGCCATTGGATTCTGAATAAGAAATTCCTTAATTTAAAATGTCGTACTCTTGTCTTTTCCTATCTCTGTTACTTCAACTGTCCAAGCTTTATCTTACAAGACCTCTGCCTTTCCCCATTTATGAGCCTGTGATTAAACTTGAATTGGTCCACCTTTAGAAACTGTGCCTTTAGCTGCCAAGACACTTCCTAAACCTTTTTTCCTTATTTCCCCAATGTTTCTCCTTCCTTCTTGAAGACATTCCTTAAAATCTAGGGTTTTAGCCACCTGCCCTAATATTCCCTTTGTGATAACGACAATTCTACTTTGAAACTTTAGTGAAGTCCCTTGGATATTTTACTTCATTAAAGGTACTGTACATGTTGTAGTTGGGTGAGTGTCTAGCTGGATATTCTGAAACTGGATAAACAAAACAACTTAGATTTGAGTTATGTTTAAGAAGGAACTGCCGGTGCTGGGAAATTGAAGGTAGACAAAAATGCTGGAGAAAGTCAACGGGTGAGGCAGCATCTATGGAGTGAAGGAAATAGGCGAAGTTTTGGGTCGCTCCATAGATGCTGCCTCACCCGCTGAGTTTCTCCAGCATTTTTGTCTACCTTAGAATTGAGTTATTATTCTTTTCTCCTCAGAAGAAGTGACTGACAGCTATCTCAAACTGTGGTGGAATTTAATTTATGATTGCCACCTGTCCTAGTTTAAGTCTGTTAATCTGTATTGTGAAAATTCCAGAAGATGTGGAAACCATATTCTTTATAATCCACCCGTTCTTTATGCAAAATAGGTCCTTTTCCTGCCTGAATTCCATGGTGGGCTTCATCTTAACTTGCCATCAAGCAGACACGGGCAGCACAGTGGTGCAGCGGTAGAGTTGTTGCCTTACAACACCAGAGACCTAGATTGGCTTCCGAATAAGATCCTGAGTATAGGTGCTGTCTGCATGGAGTTCGTATGTTCTCCCCTTGACTTCGTTGGTTTTCTCCCACGCTCCAAAGATGTACAGGTTTGTAGGTTAATTGGTTTTGGTTGTAAATCGTCCCTAGTGTGTAGGATGGTGCTATTGTACGGGGATCCCTGGTCGGCATGGACTCGGTGGGCCAGGTTTCTGCGCTTTTTCTTTAAACTAAACCAAACAAAACAGACAGAACGTTTCCTCTCTCTCTATACACCAACCTGTTAGTCGTTCCTTAATCTAAGGTTGAGAGATTTCCCTGTCATATGACCAACCCAACCCAACCCAATGAACTGACCCTGTGTTAGAAGAACATCAGCAGCACAAAACCCCACAGATAGCTAAGGAACTATGCGGGATGGCATGCTTAAAGCCCTGTCCCACTGTACGAGTTCATTCAAGAGCTCTCCCAAGTTTAAAAAAAAATCAAACTCGTGGTAAGCACGTAGAATGAACGTAGCGGGTACGTCGGAGCTCGGGGACGTCTCTTAGCGGCTCGTAACGCTAACGGCAGGTACTCGGGAAACGCGGTAAGCTCGGGAAGACTCGTGAAGATTTTTCAACATGTTGAAAAATGCCCACGAGAGCCCCGAGTACTTACGAGCGGCCATTACCGTAAATCTCCGAGTTCGAATCAGGGCAAACTCGGGGAGAACTCTTGAATTAACTCGTACAGTGGGACAGGGCTATTATTTGTCTTATGTGTTGGTTGACGGGTTGACAGTTGGCATGTTTCTCCAAATAATGGCTGTGGAATTCTTATGCCCACCTGAGAAGGCAGTTGAGGTCTAGGTTAAAGAATCTCAATTGAAGGATGTTGAATTCCCTCACCGCTATACTCGAGTGTTAACATGAATTATGTGCGCAAGTCTATGGAAAGAGACTGAATCCCATAACTTTCTGATTGAAACGAGGCAATGGGTGCAAAGTCATTTTCCAGTGTAGATATTTAGCATTACTTGTGATGTTTATGCTTATTTAAGCACTTTCACACCAGGCCTAAATAATAATTCTTTTTCAGCTTTGCAATTACATTTTATGAATAAGAAGCTGAGGGATAATGTTTTTTTTTTAATTTCCATAACTCAGTGGTTTAAAAGAAGCATCTCAAAACAGTGGTGTGCACATTGGAGTGGCTGGGAAAGATAGCCTGGGGGAAATAGTCTGAAGATAGGGTCACAGTAAAATTAGAGAGAGAAATGTACAAAGCAAACATCTGTTGAACAGATTCTAAGTCCTAACTGTGGTTCGGTGAAGTTGTTGACTAGAAATACTGTATTTTTATTCAACAGGACCAGTGTGTTTCAAAGGATGCAAATTTAATATAGCTCTCTTTTTCTTTGAATAGTGCTACAGGATGTTTAATGCCCCACTAAACCACAAACAGGCAGCTGGAAGAACTTGTTGAAAATGTGCTACAAATATCCTTCTCTGCTGTCCGTGAAGCTTATTAGCCAAAAAACATTAGTAGAATGTTCGGTTTTACCTGAAGAGGGCTGGAGTACAAAGGAGTAAAATTACTTCTTTACATGCATCATACTCTAATCACCAATCCCTACACAATCATCACTAAAGATAAATTGATTGGTCCTTCATTTCATCTCAGTGTAGAATGTCTAAATATCAGCCATTGCACTTGAATATTTAGGTTCTTATGCGCTGTTCTGTTCTGTGATATGCAGCTGATTGTGTCAAGTGTTTAAGACATTGACAGGGAATCAATATATAAACATAAGGTTTATATATTTTTGACATGTCTTTCCTAAGCCTCAACCAATTTCTCAGCACTTGCGTGCTTTCCACTAGGAGGTCAATGGATGTCAATCAGGAGCAGCAGCTTATTAGACAAACGATTTCAAAACTATATCAAGATCCCCAACTGTAATGTCTGGTGGAATGAACCAGGGTCTACCTGGTTAGACGGACTCATTTCCACAATGGGCCATGTTTTTATCAAATGAGGCACCAGAATAGTACCAAATGACTACACGCTTATCAAACAGAGGATTAGGTAATTGGATGGGAGACAGGATTGATTGAAAAATATAAAGTGTCAGAAAGAATTGCAGTGTTTCCGTATATCACGAGACAGCAAGGTGACTACTTGAATTGATGAATGACCTTAGCTGGTTCACTTTGAAATGTAGTCACTATTGAAAAAGAGAAAATATAGCAAGCAATATAAATACATGCAATGTCCCACATATAACCATTAATAATTACCAAGGAGGTGGTTTTTCGTAATTGGGGGGAATAGCAATTGGCTGGGACACTGGGCATAGTTCCCAACTCTATCTGGAAGTAATGCCTTGAGATACTTTACATGCTTGTAAGGGCGCAGATAAATCCTTTTAGGAGTTAGGAAGGGTGTCAGGGGTTACAGGGCAAACGCAGGAGAATGGGGTTGAGAGGGAAAGATAGTTCAGCCATGATTGAATGGTGGAGTAGACTAGATGGGCCGAATGGCCTTAATCTGCTCCTAGAATGTATGAACTTATGAGCACCATCGACAGTACAGCAATTTCTTGGTACCACTCTGGAATGTCAGCAGTCATTCTAGTGCCTAAGGCCCTGGATTCAGATTTGAATTCAGAGCCTTTTGGTTTAGAGGTGAGAGTGTTACTGACTGAGCCACAACTGACTTTAAATTAATTCACTATGGCAGCTGAATGGGAAACAAAATCCATGTGCTCTAATTACAATAATGGTGAACTACAAGATAATGTCATCCGTGTTTCATCTAGATGGTCACATTAATCAATAACTATTCAAATCTTTGAAAATAAAAATTCCAGTGTTCTTGTAATGTTGCTATCAGCTGCCCATTCAAAATTGAACAAAATGGCTTATTTAAGCATACACTGCAACTGCACTTACTGAATGCATCTGTGCAGACCTGAGTGATGAATGTTATTAATGGCCTCAAAGCAGGTTTGGAATTACTTCATGCCATGAAAAGTTGAATAATTCTAACTTTTCGAAGCTCTTGTAGGTAATTGGAATGATGAAGGTGGGTTCTAGCAGGTGACATATTCATTCAAGGCTTTCTTTGCTAAGCCAAACCACAAAAACTAGCTAAATAATGGGAGAAACATTAAGCTGTATATGTTCCAAAATGGAGAAAAGTGGAGGTGGGAATTGTCCAACCCCAGTGAAACCTGGCGACACAAGCTATAACCAAAGCTCTTTTTATTTTTCCCAAAGATTAAGTGGGGATTTCCCTTTGGAAAGCCCATTGACTTAAATTGGCATTGGCAGGATGTGATGCAATGGGGACAGATTGTCACAGGACTTTTGTCTTGTGGATGTTGAGTGCAAGTCTCATCCACTCATATTCTAGAGTGAAAATGGCCTGGAGCTCACTTTCTGCCCATGCACAAATTCATTGGATTGTATGCAATTTGCAGTTTGACGACCGAGCATAGAGTGTGGTCACCGTAAAATGAACAGTAACCCATTAGTTCTTAAGATTTGCTCCTCTCTCACAGGGTGTTTGTCAGAGGTGAGATGCAACACTGCAGCAAGAAAGATTGACAGCGATGTAGCCATGTTTGGCAAGGGTTTCACTGAGACTGGTTATGTTTCAAATCGTTTGTCTAATAACATAGCTTGCATGCCACCATAGCTGGTGTTGCCTCTTTCAGAAGTTATTCACTATTTATAAAGATGTGGAATGTCCTATGCGGGAGCGAGACAGTTTAAAAAAAAATACCTGCTCTTTACTTTCTTACTAAATTCCTTTCTGTGCTATTTTGACACAGCTCTAAACCTTAATTCAGTGTTAAATCATAGAGAAGAATTATAGATCATCACAATACTCATTCATACAAGAACAATGGCAATTATAATCTAAAAACAGAAAGCCACAGTTGCCAGCAATCTCAAAAAAAGATGGAAAATGTTGGAAACACTCAGCAGATCAGCCAGTGTGGGATGAGAAACAGTTAATGTTTCACGTTCAAGAACCTTCATCAGATAGAGAATAAGTAATTCTCGGTATATATGACTAAATGATTTCCAGCATCAACAGTTTGGGGATTTTCATCTGCTAGCGAGGGAACTAAACGTTTCAGTTCAAGTTCGCATTTATTCTCACCTAGCTGGTTAAGGTGCAGTGAAATTTGAGTTCAATGATACCAGAAGGAGAAACTTGTACAGTTAAACAAGAATAAATCCAATTACAATCTAAAAGCAAAAGTTACACAGGTTGATAATCTGAAAATAAAACTGAGAAAATGCTGGAAATAGCAGATCCGACAGTAAGTGTAGAAAGAGAAACAGTGAATATTTCAGGTGAATGAACTACTTAGGAGAGAGAAAAAAATGCCAGAACTCTGCTCTCTACCACAAATTCAGAATTAGTTTTCTCCTTTATTCTTATTTAGTTTAGTTTATAGGTACAGCACGGAAACAGGCCCTTCAGTCCACCGAATCCGCGCCGCCCAGTGACCACCCTGTACACTAGCACTGTCTTACACACTAGGGTCAATTTGTTTTACACCAGAGCCTATTAGCCTTCAAACCTGTACGTCTTCGGAGTGTGGGAGGAAACCTGAGCATATGGAGAAAACCCATGCCGTCATGGGGAGAACGTACAAACTCTGTACAGGCAGCACCCATAGTCAGGATCGAACCCGGATCTCTGGCGCTGTAAGGCAGCAACTCTACCGCTGCGCCACCGTGCCGTCCTAATTATTTGCTTCTCTCTATTTACATCTCACACAGCTTGGAGACAATTAACAACTGTTCCCCATCACTTTTGAGCCAGAACCAATGCCATCAGTGTTATCCAGTTACTCTTAATCTCAACTTTACTGTAAACATTTCCACTGTTCCCTCTGTTCCCATTCCCCTTCTACCCATGCCTCTCAACAGCTTCAAATATGCTTCCAACCTGGACTCTTCATAGTTCAGATAAGTGGCCATTGACCTGAAATGTTGACTGTTTCTCATATGTTGCTGGACCTGCTAGGTATTTACTTGTCCTGCTTTTATGCCAATTGAAATATTGAAATATGATGAGGAAGACTTCCTTGGGTTCCATGCAACACTTTTCTGAGCCTATTCTGTAAAAACATACTTAATTTCATCACCCTATAGGACATCATCGCCTCTCACACAAAAAGCTAAATGGAGTGGGAAGGGCAAAGAGAAAATTACATTTGAATTATCTGTCAGCATTGACCATTATATGCATAAATTAGTCCTCATGAAACACTACACCAGCAAGAATCAGTAGAAGATGAGGGATAATAAGAAATAAATTTGGGGAAGTTGGAAAGTTCAAAAGGTAGGACCATAGGTGGAGAAATCATTTGTTCAATTCGTTTGACAGGAGAGTTAATAGGTAGAGGACACAGATTTAAAATAATTGGCAGAAAAATCAGAGGGAAATTGGGAGGAACATTTTAGTTGGCAATTGAAATGCTGCCTAAATTGAGAGTCAGCAAATTTAACAGTAAATTACTTAAGGGAGTTTATTAGTTCATATTTGTTTACATGGCTCTTGGAAAGGAGCAGAGGACTGGGACTAATGGATGCACCTTTTCAGAGACGCATGATAAACTGAATGGGCATTTGTACTCTACCCCTGTCCGACTTAGGAAACCTGAACGGAAACCTCTGGAGACTTTGCGCCCCACCTAAGGTTTCCGTGCGGTTCCCGGAGGTTTTTGTCAGTCTCCCTAATGGTCGAAAGTGGTTTCCGCTTCTTCTATGTTCCGGCGAAATAATCGGTGGAACATAGAAAAAGCGGAAACCACTTTCGACCATTAGGGAGACTGACAAAAACCTCCGGGAACCTCCGGGAACCGCACGGAAACCTTGGGTGGGGCGCAAAGTCTCCAGAGGTTTCCGTTCAGGTTTCCTAAGTGGGACAGGGGCATTATAAGTGGGACAGGGGCATTAGGTTCCTGAAGAGGAGGAAACTTAGCTTATGTATATGTTCGTACAAAAAAAAGACACAAAGTGCTGGAGTAACTCAGTTGGTCGGGCAGCATCCCTGGAGAATATGGACAGGTGACATTTCGGGTTGACCCAAAAAGTCACCTCTCCATGTTCCCCAGAGATGGCTGCCTGTCCGGCTGAGTTACTCCAGCACTTTGTGTCTTTTTTTGTAAACCAGCATCTGCAGTTCCTTGGTTCTATGTTGACTGGATCCCATTTCACATTTCATGAGTTAGGGTAACATGCTGCAAAGAAGAAAATCAGAGCAATTGAGAATTGAAGAAGACTACAAAATGTCCCCTCTTTATTCCATATTTATATAGAGTTGTGTAATAAAGAAAGCAAAATGGCCTCATCCTGAATAGCAAACATAGTGCTGCTGATGTTCTACACATTGAACTGTTTTATTTTGTAGTTTGGTTCATGTTCATTGCATAAAACATGTTTACAAAATATGGCAGCCAGTGTAGTAGCTGCTTATTCTTCAGTCTGGTAATGAATGAGTTAACAGTTCTTGACATTTACTGGTAGAGGAGACTGACTCATAGATGCATTAGTCTCAGCCTACCACTGCTGCCTGCGTTCTCCACTGAACACACAGCATTCACAGCACTTTCAATCACCACAGCTCAGCTGCTGAACAATAGCACCATTCAGCACATTTGCTGTTGGAGCCCAATGTAGGAGTTCGGCTAAACTAAAGGCACTCAGCTGCCAGAGGCAGCCGCAGTACTTTAGTAAGCCCGCACTATCATTGCACAATCCTGCCTGCAGCCAATATGTGCAAATTTACACAAGGGCATAGCAGGAAAACGCAGTGAAAATGAGTGGCATGATAACAAAGTACAGAAATACTTCCCAGATGTGCTCTGCCAATGGATTGGTTGATTAAGGTATTCTTAGCTTCTAACTGAGCCACGTACTCTATTGTGAATCCTTTATTAGCTGATGTCAGCTAAAGTGGTAATTGAGGCAATGCTACTGGCCCTGGAAATGAGAAAAGATCAAAAATACCATCCAGTGTTCCCAGATGGAAAGTCTGCAGATTTAGTTTTAATACGCACAATGATAACATCTTCCATATATGTACAGTGCCTTTAACATAATAAAATGCCCCAAACTGCTTTACAGATTATTATCAGATAAATAATGACACAAAGCTACATAAGATGATATTAGGATAAGAAAATTAAATGTTTCGAGCCACATTTTAAATGAGGAGAGGAAAGATTAGTGGTAGAATTTCAGACAGTTGAAAATACATCCATTGATGATGGAGAGATACAAATTAGGAGTACACGAGAAACAAGGATTGGAGGGTTAGTGGGACTTAAGAGATTGGACACATAGACTGTTTGCACATACAAACTTGGTCAAGTTATCAGAGGTGATTCCTGAAAACAGTATATAGTTTTGAGGAAAAATTGTGCAAGATTCATCTGTACTCTTGATCTGAGTGGAATGAAAAGTTAAAATATGTAATGTTCCAGTAGGGATGGAAATGGTTGATGTTTCATCTGGCGGGGAATCTGGAGCTTGGAATTGTAGGATAAGAGGTTGACCACTTATGAATGAGATGAAGAGGAACTCTTTTTCTTAGAGAGTTGTGATTGTTAGGAATTCTCTGGAGCAGAAATATGTTAATGCTAAATCATTAAGTATATTCAAGACTGAGATAGATTTTTGGACCACAAAAGGAATATGTATTTTTTCCAATATACTCCCATTAATTTCTATAGAAACCATTATGTAATTTCTTCAAATATATCCCCATCTAGTTCTGTAGAAACCATTGCAATAGAGTATATTTTTGAGTGTAAGGTTTTGTAGTTTGATCTTAATCACACTTAAAAATCTATTGATTGATATGGTTAAGCATTGCATTCTTATGTATGGTTATGAATTTATGACCTTCTCCAGAGACCTTCCTGGTTTTGATGATCTTGGACTCTATTTCTCTACAGATACACTGAGTATTTCCTATCTTTGTTCTGATTTCTAGTATCTAGAATGACTTTAATACATACAATTAATTCTAGTTGGACCATGATGCTATATATGCAATGTTTACCTGATGTAATGCTTGTTCAGTACGCGAGAGTGTTTTTGCTGGTTTGCCAGTTAGTTGAAGACAGTTAAAGAGTAATCCATTCCTTTCCTGAATAGTTCTTCAAGCTTTTGTAACCTGTGTGGGTTACTATTTACTATTTAACCAAATTTACTATTTATTTGGATTTTCCTGAGAAATGCCTCAATATCCATCCGCAACTGTTAGAAAACTTGGGACTGGTGTACAAATATACACTCACTCAATTGTGCTATGACCATGCATTCAATATTCTGTAGTTCCCCAGCAGATATGCTGGAAAATCTTCCATCCAAACTTGCAGCATTTTCAACAAGTTTGTGTATTTCAGGGAGCAATGGTTGTGAAGAGAAGAGGTAAGTTAAAGTGAGTAGGAAGGAAATGCAAATGCAGGTTTACACCAAAGATAGACACAAAATGCTGGGGTAACTCAGCGGGTCAGGCAGCATCTCTGGGGAAAAGAAATAGGTGACGTTTCGGGTTGAGGCCCTTCTTCAGAATGAGAGTGAGAGAAACGAGAGATATAGAAGAGACATAGAACAAATGAATGAAAGATACGCAAAAAGCAATGATGATCAAAGAAAGGTGGAGCCCAGAATGGCCCATTTTTGGCTGTGGGGTAGGTGATAACAAGTTATACAAACAGTGAAACTCAACAGTTAAAGTGAGAGTTGAGAGAACTTAAATGTACAATCGTTTTGAATATTATCTATTGTTTTAATGTGTTATTTGAATTGTTTTTAACCTTCTTTATATGGCTGTCAAAACATAGCGATTAAGCTAACACTTTTAGAGGACTGGAAATTGTACCTCGTTATTGTTTATATTAAGAAAATAAAACAGGTGACACAATGGCACAGCAGAGAGTACTACTGCCTGACTGCAGGGAAGTTACATGGAAACAGGTTTTGTGTCTCCAAGACTGTTTAAATCCAAGACAGCTGTTTTTCTTCTTGTCAATTTCCAAAGTAACATTTAACATTGTTTATGATACATCCTACTAATGTTGTTTGTGATGTAAATATATAAATGTCTTGGACAAAATGTAGATGTTGGTTGGTACATTTCTAGATGACAGAACATTTAGAAATGTTAGTTCTGGACAGTGAGAAAATGATACAGCAACATATGGGTAGGTGGAGAAATGGCAGATGGAATTTAATCTGAGCAAATGAGGTGCACTGTGGGAGGTACAACTTTAGGGGAAAGCACACAGTTGATTTTATCAGCATTGATGCACAGAGGGATCTTGGGTTCTAAGTTCATAGCTCCCTGAAAGTGCCAACGCAAGAAGATAGACTAGTAAAGAAGGCGTATGATGTGCTTGCCTTCATCGGTCAGGGTACTGAGTGGGAAGTCAACTTGCAATTTTAGAAAACTTTGTTTGGGCCACATTTGGAGGGTGATGGCATTGGTGCAACTGATATTGTGCATATTCACGCCATTACTAAATTCAGTGACATAGTAGCCACATGTAATTTGAGGAGAAAATGTATCCATGTTTGTGCTGGCAAGTCCACAATGCCAACAGCCTGCTCCCACGCTATGCCACTCCTAATGAACGCCTCCTCAGGTCGCCAGTTTTTCTATTTGATGGGTCAGAGAGGGGATGTAGGAAGAGGTTCGGGCATAGAACCCAAGACCGTAAGCAGAGTCTTGGTCATCGGGTGTGGTCAGGGAGTTACAATTCGCTGCAGTTACAAAGGGTGGAGTCTTTCAGTTTCCCATCTCTGACGTTCACAGACATTCAAGGCTTTCAAAACTACTAAAAGGTAAACATATTTTCAAAGACTTCCATAAATTATATAAAAGTAAACACATTTAAATAAATTCTCTCAATTCAAAGAAATGTGAATTATCTGAAATGCCTCTCTCCCATGTAGCTGTTCCTCTCCATTGAAATGAAGGAGTAATTTGAATATACAGTATGTCACCATTAAAAGCAGAGTGAATTTGATACTGGTGATCAGTTTGGGTTTTCTGCAATTGTGAATGCTTAAACATGAACCCTGAACAATCTCATGTTTTTTTTTGTGGAAATTGTGGAAATTGTGGGTCATTAACAGCTCATTGCACAAGGCAATAAAATAAAATATAAGAATTTACTTTGGCCTGTTCATGAATAATCTTATTATTGTGAAGGAGGGTCTCGACCCAAAACGTCACCCATTCTATCCAGAGATGCTGCCTGTGTCACCCCAGCATTTTGTGTCTATCTTCAGTGAATAATGTCATCCAAGTGTATCCACCTCTATTTGTATCTCATTTATAGTCTATTATAAGAACAAGAAAGGAAATCAGTTTTGATAAAATAAGGAAATGCATTTATATTGCACCTTTCACAAGCTCAAACTGCACCAATGTACTTTTAATGCAGAAAATATGGCAGTCTGCAAGATTCCACAGTACAGATCATCTGTATTTCGTGATATCGGTTGGTGGTTAAATATTGGTCAAGACTCTGGAGATAGCTGTTGTTTTTTCATTTAGTGGCCTCTGATGTTTCGAGGATAGATAGCACTGCATTGCAATATCTCAACTAAAATATGCCACCATAGAGTGGACCAAAGTATTGTATCCATCCCATTGCTCACATCAAATGGAGGGAATAACGGATGTTGCAGTGTTCTTGGTTTGAATTTATTGTTTATTGTGAACTCAGCTCGATGGGTAATTGAGAAACTAAAATTGAGTCAGTGATATTGCTCTTGTCTCTGTCAGAAGGTGGTAGAGTGATGTGCCACACCACACATGTCAACAAGACTGTCACTCCCAGTGCTAGAATTAAGAAAGTGTCATATGTTTTCTAAACTACCCTAGTGACTACACCTCACACATAGTTCATTAGGGTTAAGTGCTTTGGGACCAATATAATCATTTAACTACAGTTATCCCCAGTCACGGGAGATGGATGAGCCAAAGTGTGCTCTTGGAAAGGATACCTGGCACTTTTCAACCTTCCTGACCTTGTAAGTTCATCAAACTCTGTCACTGAGTTGGTATGGCATGCAGCATCATGGTTGTACCCTGGTTACCTGCTTTTACCACAGCTATGCTTCATGTGAGTCTGAAAACTCAGATCCCTGCACAATGCTGCACTATTGTCACCCTCAAAGAACCTACATTTTGCCACTGCATCCAAAAATATGTTCACATTTTTGCCCTTTTCAGTTATTGCAAATCTTTAAAAGATTACAACAGCATGGTTATCCCGATGTTCCCAATGATCGGGGAAACTAGAACTAGGGGACATAGTTGTAGAATAAGGGGGGGCTCTTTTAAAACTGAGATGAGGAAGAACTTCTTCACCCAGAGGGTGGTTAATTTATGGAATTCACTGCCCCAGGGAGCAGTGGAAGCAGAAACATTAAATATATTTAAGTCTAAAATAGATGGTTTTTTAGCTGCCAAGGGGATAAGGGGCTACGGGGAGAGGGCAGGGATATGGACCTAGGTATGGTTAGTATAGTAAGACCTGAGTGATCTCCTGGACAAGTGTCGATCGCCTGGATTGGGGTCGGAGAGGAATTTCCCGGATTTTTTTCCCGAATTGGACCTGGGTTTTTATCCGTTTTTTTGCCTCCCCCAGGAGATCACGCGGTTCTTGGGGTGGAGAGGGGTGATAGCGGTATAAAGGGGAGGGTAGTGTCTTGTGTTCTGTGTCTTGTGTCTACTGTTTGTGGGTAAGGGTGTCTGTTTAATGTTCAGCCATGAGCGAATGGCGGTGCGGGCTCGATGGGCCTGGTGGTCTACTCTCGCACCTACTTTCTATGTTTCTATGTTTCTATCTCAGAAGAATAGTGTTTGTAATACCAGGAATTCTCACAGTATCATTATTAAGGAGAAAAGATTAATTAGAATGACGTCAGGACTGATAGACATTTGTTACAGGAGAGATTAGAAGAACTGGGATCATTCTCCTTGCAGCAGGGAGGGTTTCATAGAGCATTCAAAATCATGAGTGCTTTTAAAAGGACGGCAAATAAACTAAAACAGAAACAGAAGGTAATTTCAAAAAGATGCCGAAATGACAGGAGAAAATGTTTATGTACAAAGCAATTTGTTGTTTGATAGGGAGGTGGAAGCTGATTCACAGGTAACGTTTAAAAGGACTGGTTGTTGAGAAAAAATTGCATGGTTTGAGAGGAAGAACAAGGAAATGGGATTAAATATGCCACCATCTAGAAGAATAAGCATAGATACAATGAGTGGAATCACCTGCACTATATCATTCTATGCGTCGAGGCTGATCCCTCAAAATATTGAAGCTGGTTTGCCTCATGTCAGCTACTTTTTCTGCTCAATATTTTGCTTGTACAGCAACATAAGATTCATATTTCTCCACCATTTTCTTATGCCTCAGCTGTTCATGCTGCAAGTTTAACTCAGTGCTCTTCACCAAACTGCTTCCTGAATGTGGATGTCTTCCTGTGCCTCAATGACCACAACTGGCACAGGACACGAGGTGCTGTCTGAACAGAACACACTATATCTTGTACTTCGCTGTTCAACACTCTATTTGCTTTGTTGATTACTATTTTACCATGACTGGATGCGTTGACTGAAACCTGTAAGCTGTCTTTCAAGTTCACCTTCAGCTTTTTTTGCTTGCACTTTACTGAGATAGTGGCTCAGATTTTGTCTGCCAGACCTTTTTTTTTCCCAACCCCAGACTCAGACTTAATTAACAGGCAAAGAGCTGCCGCATGCATGAAGAGAGAAGAACAACAAAGGTGAGTATTACAAATAGAGTAAAAAAACTGGAAAGGGACAGAGAGCAAAACTAAATAGGAATCAAAATTTTATTTCCAAAAATATACCACTTTCATAAACTGTAAATATATGTTACATGACACTTGTGCATCACCACCCACAAGACGAGGTACATTGTCTCATTTACCTCCAAGATTTATGTTATATTAGCATGACATTTTTTATTTCACATGCATTCTATGAGTAATAAGTCAGAGAGGCTTTTACACATGTTTTTTGCACCCTAGTGTGCAGTGGACTGTAAACTTTAGCCTTTCTATATAAAGCCTATGCAGCATCTGCACTAAGCTTCAGCCTGTCTCTCAACACTTATTCCTGCATCTTGGAATGTGCTAGTATGCAACATTTGGTTGTGGACACAACTCCTTGCACTGGAAGACCAGCAAGTTTCAAACAGGTGTCTTCCTCCAAACTGAAAATCCTCCAACAGCCGTTACATTAGTGTCAGCGTGAATCCCTGGGAACAGACTGTAGACCACAGAGACGTGTGTAACACAGCTGTACAAGATGAATATTAACAGAGACTGCTGCACCTTCAGCAGACCTCTTGGCAAACACTCATTCTTGAGAAAGATAGATAATGGTTTCCTCACTTAGACACTTTGAGGGCAGCACATTGAGACACCAGCTGTACATGAAGGATCTGACGTGCAAGGCCTTTCTCACCACCGGCTAAGCAAGGTTGTGCTGCTTAGTTGAAAGTTCTACTGATGAGGCACCATCATCTTTTCTTGCAGGACTATCAGAATATTCCATACACACTGCCTGATTCACTTGCCGTCACTGGTTTCACAACCTTTACCAGAAAGGACATGTGGTAAGGTACAGCTAAATGAAATATTCTGCAACGGCAACAGTGATAAATCAACCCCATTGAATCTTGTGACAATTGATGCTTATGTACCGAGGGTCCACACAGAGTTTGATGCAAGCACGCACAAAGGGAGCCATCAGAAAAAGGGGCACAGTGGAAGTATTTTATTTATTTTCTTTGGGGATCTGTACATCGAGTCTCTGGAAATAATACATTTGCAATGTACAGAGTGGTGAAATAGACCTTGGATGACTACTATAATGCAGAAGCTGTGTGCATGGCATTATGCACCACACACACACTGAGATCACCTCTCACCTGATGAGCTGATTCTTTCCCACAATAGAGAGGAAATCCTGCTCCCAAAATTCCAATTTCTACTTCACTCTGGCTGCTGGCAGTGGTCCTTTCTCTGTCCATTCCCAAGGCCCTTAACCATATTTGCAGCATCTTCAGGTAGTCAGACTTGAAGGGAACATAGGATCAGTTTGAGCAGTTGTCAAACAACGCTGCCTGGCTTTTCCCCAGTTCATCTAGGCCCCTGAGGCTCACAGGTTGCAGGTGTGGATCAGACAGATTGTCGGTGTGGATCAGCAGTGAATCCAAGCAGATGATGGCAATGTTGAACATGGAAGGACCCGAATATCTCCATTGCCTGGAATCATCATGACTCTCATGCCCACATCCTTCCTGTTTCATATAATACACTAACAAATGAACAACCTTGACTAAAAATATTTGATCAGGAAGCTTTCATTTTCTAACTTATTAATTTGTACTAAGCTGCATCTCCTATTTGTATTGAGTACCCATATCCATTTGTGCTTTCCCCTCCCAAACACCATTTTGGAAAGCATGACCATTGTGTATGTATTCAGCATTCTGTCAAAAAGCATCCTTTGCCTCAAACTTAGACAAATACCATTTCTTGTTGATCGCATCCATGAGAACTTCATGGAAGACAGAAATCTTCCTCCAGTGATGGAGCAGATTAGCTCTGAATGAGGCTCCAGTCTTGGAGCAGACTGGATTCAATTGGTGAAGATCTTGGACAAAACCTTGTGAATCCATGTGAAGCAGTGAAATGGGCCACCAATTTTTGATCTCCTGCCTCTTCTTCAGCTTGAGGGTGAGCATAATTAGCACACTTTTTCTGACACAATGCCAGCCAGTAGCATACTGCTGTACAGCCTGGGTTGTCCGAATCCCACAAAACCAGAAAGCCATTGCATCCAGGAGTTTTACTTCTCAGCAGGGAACAGTTAAACCTAGTCAATTTCTCCAAAGTTAATGGGTTTCCCAGTTTCCTGCTCTCTGTCCTCCAAAACCTTAAAGCGGTGGTGTATTTGGGGAAGTTAAATTAGGGCCCTGGGGTGTGTTACAGAGCAGGGAAATGTAGGAGTACAACGTTCCCTAAGAGCGGCATCACAGGGTGGTCAAGAAAGCTTTCGGTACGTTAGCCTTCATCAGTCAGGGTACTGAGTAGAGAAGATGGATGTTATGCCTCAGCTGCACACCATGTTGGTGTGGCCGCATTTGGAGTACTATGTTCAGTTTAGGTCACCTTGCTACAGGAAGGATATTCTGAAGCTGGAAAGAGTGCAGAGAAGATATATGAGGATAATGTCAGGGCCTGAAGGCCTGAGTTACAGGAAGAGGTTGAACAGGCTGGAACTTTATTCCTGAGCGTGCAGGAGGCTGAGTGGTGATCTTATAGAGGTGTATAAAATCACGAGTGGAATAGATAGCATGAATGCACAGTTTTTTACCCAGAGTAGGGAATCAAGAATCACAGGACATGGGAGAGGGAAATATTTGATAAAAACCTGAACAGCATCTTTTTTTTTTTTGCACTCAGAGGGTTGTGAGTATGTGGAACGAGCAGCCAGAGGAGGTAGTTGTCACAGGTACTATGATAACATTTAAAATAACATTTGGACAGGTGAATGGATAAGAAAGGTTTATGGGCAAAATGCAAGCAGGTGGGTCTAGCTTTGATGGGGCATCTTGTTCAGCTTGGACAAGTTGGGTGAAGGGCCTGTTTCCACGCTGCACGACTCGTGCTGTATTACCACAGTCAGTTATGTCAGTCAAACAGCCTCTCCAACCAGCAACCAACTCAGCTCAACCAGAGCATGTCTAGAGCAGGGAACAGGAGTGAGGGGGAAATAATGTGGAGGAAAGGAGTTAAGATGTGCAAGATGAGTCTGGCTGAAGAGCAATGGTCTCCTCTGGCTTGCTAATATGGCCTAGATCTGGAGTGGTTATCGTAGCTGTCACTCTGGTGAAGTCCTCACACAGCTCACAAATGTTGCAGACAAATCTAGAAGCAATGGGTCCTCTGTTTGGTAAATTCCTGTTTAAATTCCAAACTTTGGTGGAAGGGAAAATCTGCAACATTTCATACTGCATGGTGGTGAATTTTTGTTCTGCAAATATTCTGCGGGTATTGCTGTTTCAGAGGGAACCAAGGTAGAAATGAAGAGGTGTCATTGTGATGTGATAGACCTGTAATCAACATCTGTTTCTGGCTAGACACAAAATTCTGGAGTAACTCAGCGGGACAGGCAGCATCTCTGGAGAGAAGGAATGGATGATGTTTCGGGTCGAGACCTTTCTTCAGTCTCGGCCCGAAATGTCATCCATTCCTTCTCTCCAGTGATTGAAGACTGGAGGGTGGCAAATGTGTGCCTCTATTCAAGAAGGGCTGCTGGTAAAATTCTGGGAACTATTGGCCAGTGAGCTTAACTTCTGTAGATGGAAAGTTACTAGAGAGTGTTCTGAGGGATAGGATATACAGGCATTTGGATGGGCAAGGGCTGATTAGGGATAGTCAGCATGGGTTTGTACTTGGGAGGTTATGTCGCACAAATCTGATTGAGTTTTTTGAAGATGTGACCAAAAATGTCAATGTGGGCAGAGCTGCAGATGTTGTATACATGGACTTCAGCAGAACATTTGACAAGGTTCTGCATGGTAGGCTGCTCTGGAAGGTTAGATTGCATGGGATCCAAGGAAAGATGGCTGAATGGATAGAAAATTGGCTTCATGGAAGGAAGCAGAGGGTGATGGTGGATGATTGCTTCTCAGACTGGAGGCCTGTGACCAGTGGTGTGCCTCAGGGTTCGGTGCTGGGCCAATTACTGTTTGTCATCTATATCAATGAATTGGATGAGAACATACACGGCAAGATTAACAAGTTTGCAGATGATACAAAAGTGGGTGGTTTTGCAGATAGTGAAGATGGTTGTGAAAGATTACAGCAGGGTTAGCCAGGTGGGCTGAGGATTGGTTGATGGAATATAATACAGAGAAATATAAGGTGTTGCATTTTTGGAAGTCTAACATGGGCAGGACCTACACAGTGAATGGTAGGGCTCTGGGGAGTGTTGTAGAGCAGAGGGATCTAGGAGTGCAGGTGCATGGTTCCTTGAAGGTGGAGTGACAAATAGCTAGGGTGGTCAAAAAGGCTTTTGGCACATTGGCCTTCACCAGTCAGAGATTTGAGTATAGAAATTAGGAAGTCATGTTGCAGTTGTATAAGATGTTGGTGAGGCTGCATTTCGAGTATTGTGTTCAGGTCTGGGCACCATGCTATATGAAAGATGTTGTCAAGCTGGAAAGGGTACAGAGAAGATTTACGAGGATGTTGCCAGGACTAAAGGGTGTGAACTATAAGGAGAGGTTGAGTAGGCTGGGAGCGCAGGAGGATGAGGGGTGATCTTAATTGAGGTGTATAAAATCATGAGAGGAATAGATCATATAGGTGCACAGAGTCTCTTGCCCAGAGTAGGTGAATCAGAGACCAGAGGCCATAGGTTTAAAGTGAAGAGGAAAAGATTTAATAGGAATCTGAGGGGTAACATTTTCACACAAAGGGTGGTGGGTGTATGGAGGAAGTAGTTAAGGCTGGGATGCCAGAGGAGGTAGTTAAGGCTGGGACTATCCCAACATTTAAGAAACAGTTAGACAGGTACATGGATAGGACAGGTTTGGAGGGATATGGACATAATGTAGTTAGGTGGGACTAGTGTTGGCATGTTGGCTGGTGTGGGCAAAGGACCTATTTCCACACTCTATCACTCTATGACGCTATGATGCTGCCAGTCTTGCTTAGTTACACCAGCATTTTGTGTCCATCTTCGGTGTAAACCAGCATCTGCAGTTCCTTCCTACACATTTAATCTGCATCTGGTTATTGTATGCACAGTTGTGTCCTCATCTCTCTTATTCCGCCCACAAATATGCTATTGAATGCAGAGGTTTGATGTGTGCATGAACTCCCACTCATCAAAACCACATACAAATCTTCTCAAAAACAGTATCTGTACACAAAACAGCTTCGGTTTTATCTATAACCTATACTTATTTATTTGTTAAGTATATGTATTTGCCTGCTTCTTACCAGCATACTTCCTTTTGGTCCCAATTACAATGTTTGAACTCTTAAATCTAATCGATTGTTTCTCTGGATGGTCATCGAAATAGCAGGAGTGGATGAAATAAAAAAGAAATAAAGTGCTGGAGTAACTCAGCGGGTCTAGCAGCATCTCTGGAGAACATGAATAGGTGACTTCGGGACACAGCCCATCTTCTGACTGATTGATCAAATGTTTGATTAGAGTGTCCAATTTTGATCTACTTAGGACTGAAGTACTGCTTATCTCATGGTGCTTAGTACACAATGGATCTCATCTCGGCTTCACCTCTTGCGTACCGCCTGGCCAGCCAGCACCTTTAGAGTCACACTTACGCGAGCATCTGAGGAACAGGCAAAAGGAAACTCGCATGTTGCTTTTCCATAGACAACACTTTCACATGAGCACGTTGATTCTGCACAGCAGCTATTTCTGCAAAAAAATATATATAAGTACTGGAGAACCCAATGCGTCAGGCAGCATCTCTGGAGAAAATGGGTAGTTGATGTTTCGGGTCGGCACCTTTTTTCAGCCTGATTGAACTTTTTCTGCGGGTGTCTTTGGGCTGCTCTCCAAACCTTTGGGGTTTTGAGGGGGAAGGAATGAGTCTTTTCATCTGACCTGCTTGGCATATCTGACATTTCACAACATTTTGCACTCCTTTTTGTGTCATCACTCCCAAAATGCCACCATAAACAGGTAGTCCCTTTGACCAAATCAATTCTCCATTATCTTAGCTGCAATTAGTTTTTCTCTATTTCCTAGTTCTGACTAAGGGTTTCGGACCTGAAATGTTATCTGTTTTTATTTCATGGTTTTTCATCTCTTGGTTATTTGTTCTTTGGATTTGGGTGACATTGGAAAAACTATTTAATGAACTTCCCTAATTTGCCTTGGAAAGGTTGTGTGAGCCACCCTGAACCGCTGAAATCTTTGGAATGAAAGCCCTCTCAGACTGCTTTTAGGAAGGCAATTCTAGGAGTTTAACCACCAAGGCATTTTAACCAATATGGCCACTTTTTAGGTCAGGATAGTGTATGATGTGGAGGAGAAAGCCAGATCTGCCATTCTCTTGTCCCTGTTGTATTTATAGTTCTTGTTGGTAGAGTTGATGAGAAGTGGTTTTAGTGAATTACTACAATGCATCATACAGATAGTAGACTCTGCCACAAAATCGTTTCGCTGAACACCTCTGCTCAGTCCATCTTAACATACCTGATCTCCCGGTTGCTCAGCATTTCAACTCTCCCTCCCATTCCCTTTCAGACCTTTCTGTCCTGGGCCTCCACCATTGTCATAGTGAGGCCCAGTGCAAGTTGGAGGAACAGCACCTCATATTTTGCTTGGGTAGTTTACGCCCCAGCAGTATGAAAATTGACTTCACTAATTTCAGATAGCCCTTGCTTTCTCTTACCGTCCCCTCCCCCTTCCCAGTTCTCCCACCAGTCTTACTATCTCCGCCTACATTCGATATTTGTCCCGCCCCCTCCCCTGATATCAGTCTGAAGAAGGGTCTCGACCCAAAACGTCGCCCATTCCTTCTCTCCAGAGATGCTGCCTCACCCGCTGAGTTACTCCAGCATTTTGCATCTACCTTTGTGTTTTCCCTTTGATTCCTACTTACTTCAGTTCTGTGATGGTTTCATCTGACAGATGCAATGGTTTCCCCTTTGTGTTCCGTTCATCTGATGGCGTTTGAACCAAAATTGTCTACCTGCTAATTTGTTAATATGAATAACTTAACCAGGGGTGTTCAGCTGCAGCCTCCACAGTGCTCCTGGAATAGAGAGGCCCCAGCAAAACTCAAACTGGGCATCATCTGCCATCAAAAGCTTCAATGGCCCAGCCAACAGGAGTCCTTTGAATAGCAAATTCTTCTAAACTAACTGCCTACCCACCTGCCCAATATGTGGAAGAGTGCAATTCCCATCGGTTATCTTGGAATTCACAAAAATTAAGTGGAAGCAAATCATCCACGACTCTGAGGGACTGCTACAAATAAGAATGAGGAATATATCTTTGGAAATTGGATTGGCTCCTCTTAGTGTGATTGGCAAAGTAAATTCATTAAAGTTCCCATGGCATTATATTGTAAGTGGAGACATGGAGATATTATTCATTGTTCTACACGTTTTGTATTTAACATTGACATTGTGCATAGGACATTAATAGAGTAACTATAGCTTAAGAACTGTAACCTCATTAAGCACAGTGCCATGTTAACAAATGCCAGGGATTCCATTGTCCCATGATATAAGGTGCTTCCTGGAACTCACGGGAAAGTTTACTGATTTATTTACATTGATCTTAATGGCAGTTTCCTCATAAAACCAATAGAGGCAGTAGACTAGCAATCATCAGCCCACTGCCACTCCTGTAAAGGAGCAACTTTTAACATCCCACATTTAATCCTAATCGGCTGGAGGAGCACTGTGGAGACTACAACTGAAGACTTGGGTAAGGATCATCACATCAAGAGATTAGTAGGTAGACAGAGGAAAGACAGAGGATGTTCTCAAGCCCCTTTGAAAAGGTTTAACAATCACATCACCTTGTGGGAATCCCTGGCTAGTGAACATTCATTGTGGAAGAGCACCATTCTAGATGACACTGAGAACCACAAGTCTGCAGTTTGAGAGCACTCTGATGCTCAACTTAAATAACAGAGTGGCATGGCACCTCCCAAACTACCTGTCTCCTGACCACTTCCTGTCCCACATCATTCACCACAATCCATTGACCAAATCTTTCCTTGACCCTGAGGACTGACTAATAGAAGAGTTTTATTCAGTTGTAAAGCTCTTTGGATCTCCTGCAGCTTTCAAAGGAGCTTTAAATACAAACAAAAAAAACTTCTGCAGGAACTCTGTGGGTTAGGCAGCATCTGTGGAGGGAAATGGACAAACAGTCAATGTTTGGTTTCCAGACTCTTCATTTGGAGCGCGTAGGAAGGAACTGCAGATGCTGGTTTATACCAAAATTATTCACAAAATGCTGGGGTAAGACACAGACTAGAACTCCAGATGAGGGCTCTTGTCTCAAAACGTCAACTGTCCATTTCCCCTCACAGATGCTGCCTGACCTGCTGAGTTCTCTTGTGTCTCTATAAAAACAGAAATCCTGTTTTATTTCTTTCTCCTTGCATCTTGTATAGTTAAAGCCATCCAAAATTATTGCTCTATTGGTTGTATATTTCTCAGTGAGTTAACTCGATTTGCTCTATTTCTCATCTTCAAAGTTTAGTAGAAGTTGCGTGTAAATTTTCTTTTTTTTTCTCGTGCTCTCCTTATTGATTCTGGCTTCACCCCCAAGTTAAACTTCCTTCTTCCCTATTGATTTAAAACTCAGCAAGTCAGGCAGCATATCTGATGATCTCATATTCTTCAGATTGATGAAGAAGGGTTCCAGCCCGAAACGTCACCTATTCATATTCTCCAGAGATGTTGCCTGAACCACTGAGTTACCACAGCACTTTTTGCCCGATTCTCCAATCACTCTCTCATCAAAGACATTTGTGGTGTTTTTGATATGTGGTTATCAGTTGGGTTCCAGGACTCATCCAGATGTCTCAAGAAAGTGACTAGACCTTTGTGCACCAATCTTGCATTGATCTATCTAATCCTACTTCACCTAGCCTCTCCAATCTACAGTACAATTACCACTCTGTAGGTTTTGTTTTGTGAGCTGGTGCCTACATTTCAAAGACTTCATTGGCTATAAAACACCGTGAAACATCCTGAGGTTGTGAAAGCTGATGAATAAATGCAAGTTCTTTGTTTTTGTTTTCTTTCATTCTCTTGTTCTTTCATTTACCTTGCACTGAATCCAAATATTTTCGGTATGTATCCAGATGAAGTCTTTAGCCTGATTCAGAGTGAAGCCTTTTACAATGCGACACTTATATCATGTTAGTCTGGTAATAAGGTTTCACTAGTTGCATTTACAATATCAGTAGTGTTACATTTTCCAAAATGTAACTTTTCCATATCAAGCGTATTATAAATGCAGTCTTCAAAACAGATTGCAATTAACATAAGAAAGGTGATTTTTTTAACCAGGAGATCATCTAACCTTTTCTTCCTTTTGTTCTATTTAAAGTGCATCCAGGTAGTGGGATCATCTGAAGAGCTCAGCAGCACTTCCCTCAAGTCTTCATTCTTCAATGATTGTAACAATCCAGCGTGAACAATCTACACAAGGACATTTGGCCCTTTTATGTTGGAGTCAAGCATAATTGAACTAATACCAGCTAACTCATCTGAAACAAGGTAGTGACCTTCAAGTCTCTATTAATTTGGGAAGGACCCTGGGTTGGAAGGGCTTTTTAAAAGTTATGTCCAACTTAGCCATATAGTAAAAGACAAAAAATAGATCCAGTACTTTAACTGACAACGATTTACTGTAAGTAGTTGCAAAACATTCTTACAAACAGAACTCAATTGATTACCAAGTATTTAATAAGGTGCTGAGGATGAATTACCATCGGAAACTGTATTAAAAATCTCTGTCAATAGCAAACTTATCCATAATATTTTATTGCAGCAGATTTTTCTCTGGTTCCATAAAATGTTCTTATCCATTAAAAACGTTGTTTTCTCTTGTAGTGAAAGTAATTATATAAATACAAGTTCTTCTTTCAATTAACCAACAGCTCGACAACACACTAATGGACAATTCATTTCACTTGGTTATGGTTCTTGCTCTTCGCAAAATGTCTGCTATGTTTGCTTATATTGCCGCAGCAATTACATTTTTTTTAAGTGAAGAGTTTTGATATGTCCTGAATTCATGGCAAGATCTTTCTTTATTGCCTTTTTTGTTAGAATGTTTGTGTGATTATTGAAGTTCATTATTTGAGAATGGACTGGGTGACAGCCAGCAGTGATGTGATGAAGCCTCCAAGAAAATGTCCTACTCAAGTTGGCAACTCTTGTTAAAAAGAATAGAATGGAACTGCAGATGCTGGTATATAATGAAGAGAGACACAAAGTATTGGAGTAACTCAGCGGGTCAGGCAGCATCTCTGGAGAAAAAGGATGGGTGATTGGATGGATTAGAAAATGGATGGTTCAGTGTGAAGAAGGGTCCCGATCCGAAACATCACCCTTCCGTTTTCTCCAGAGATGCTGCATGACCCGCTAAGTTTCTCCAGCACGTTGTGTCTATCTAGTTAAAAGGAATTGGTCTTCTGTGTTTGTATTGCAGGTCCAGGCAAACCCAGCATAGCACCAATGCATTGATGATATTGGGTCAAGAGTTTGTAATGTTATAGTCCCTAAGTAATTACATTCTGCAATACACAAACTGTGATTTGTGTTTCATCCATATGAGGTTCAGAAGACATATAATGTCCTCTGATCCTCATGATTTCCCTCTCAACTGTACCTCTACACTTCTTATATCCCTCAAGGGATTCGTTTGACCCCAGCTGCTTATACCCGACATAAAACTTGTTTTTCTTTTTAGAGTCTCAAAACCCCTCATCATCCAGAGTTTCCTAAACCTGCCAGCGGTGCCCTTTATTTAAACAGGAACATGCTGCCCCTGAAAAGAACATGCGTCCCTTTTTGGACATTTTAATTTTAATTTTTAATTGTATTTAAATGACATTTTCTGTGTAAAGGTTTTAGTAATCCAGGGTAAAAAGAGTATGGGTGTTGGAATTGAAAATATGTACAATCATATAGGCAGCATGTAAATAGGATACTGATGTTGTCCTAATTACAAAGTAACCAGAAAAGCTAACAGTGTGTTTATTTAGCTGCACCAACAACCTTCGGATGTGACTGTAGGTGGCTCCTATTTAGTGTGTCAGTGAGATGGGTTGAGGTAAAAACAGATATTACTGTACACTGCAGAAGCATTGTATTTCACCAGCAGCGTCAGGTCTGTAAAACAACTAAGCTGCAAATGTCGTCCTGTTCTTAACTGGCAGAATCTGCGAAAATCTCATTCCTAGTAATTTCAGCACTGGGGTGCTTTGTTGTAAACTATTTTACAAATCATGTTTGTCTAGAAATATAATGCTGCATTATTATAGGGCAGTGAAAATTGCATAATAAGCCTTGATCTTCCAAATGTAGGATCTATACATAACTAAAACTCTGATCTTGTTATCTTCCGGTTTGGCGGTCTTTCTATTTGCGCAAAAACAGCTCGCGAGAGCGCTACAATTTTTCGCCAGTTCACTCACCGTTCTCCTGTGCTGAGAGTGCGCCAAGTTTCGTTCCAATCGGTTGAATGTCGTAAAAGTTAGCGAGGTTTAAAAATCTTTAAAACCGCGCGTGCGCAGATCGATCTCTTCTCCTGCCAGTCGGCGCCACGCGGATTAGTCTCTTCCCCTGTCACTCCCCGGGACAGTCCGCCCCTTCCTGCGCCATCGCGTCTTTACTGGAGCTGAGGAGGGCCGGCGGAGGTTTCCAACCGTACTTTCGGAGGGACCCGAAGCAGCCCAGCCCTGTCCCAAGCAGCCCCGTCCCAAGCAGCAGCCCAGCGTTGGAGACCCGACCCAACCCAGCCCAGCATCGGAGACCCGACCCAGCCCAGCCCAGCCCAGCATCGGAGACCCGACCCAGTCCAGCCCAGTGTGGGAGACCCAGCCCAGCACAGCCCAGTCGGAGACCCAGCCTGGAGTCGGAGATGTCACCAAACGGAAAGCGGAGACTCTGATCCAGGTTGAGGAGAACGACCAGCGACCAGCCACTATCCCTCTGGTCCCTCTCACTGGCTCCTCCCCCCTCCCCGTGATGCCCCCCTCTCCCCCATGGCTCTTCCCCGTCTTTTCTCCAAGCTCACTCCCCCACCCTCACACACTCCTCTCCCCCACAACTCCCCCCCGCCCACAAACACCCCCTCCCACAAGCCCCCTGCCCACACACACCCCATCCCACATCCCTCCTCCCCCCTCCCATACCCCTCCCACCCACATACACACCTCCCCCCCACCCCACACACCCCCCACCACACACACCCCTCCCCCACCCTCCCTTCCCCCACACCACCCTCTCCCCCCCTTACACCTCCCCGTCCACACACCCCACTTGCCTCCCCCCCTCCCCTCCCACACATGAAGAGGAGGGGATGGGAGTGCTCGGGGATGAGGGGAAATGAGCCGCGTCTGCGCAGTTAGGGGCTATGGGTGAGTGGTGGAATATTGTGTTAGGGAATGGGTTGCGTTGGGGGACCAGGCCTCCCGTGTGACTGGGACCCAATGGGTCCCACTTAGTCTAGTACTCACTAAAGATATGATTATGCTGGAGCAGTACAGCTGGAGACTCAACACATTCCCTCCTTTGGCTGCGCTTCTCAATGAAAGCAACTTAAGATCTGGGGAACTGAAAGGAAGGATTTGGGGCAGTAAAAGGGTTGGCAATCCTCTGTTAGACTTGCCCTGGGAATTCCAGGAATTAAGGATTAATCTCCTGCACACTGCTGCAAGCAAACAATGTGATAAATAATAGCCTCATAAAAAACATTTTTCATTTAGAGTCAGAGAGTCATACAGCATGAAAACGACCCTTCGGTCCAACTTGTCCATGCTGGCCGATATGCCCCATCGAAGCTAGTCCAATTTGACAGAGACATAGATATCATAGCCATCTAATACTGTATATATCTAATTTCCCAAGATATTTCTGTTTATTAGTCCTAAAAATACTGGTGATGGGGAATAGGCCATTTGTCCTGATGGCCGGCAGTGATGTGTTGAAGCCTACAGGAATATGTCCTATCAAAGTTGGTAATTTTAGTTAGTGAACATATATTTAAAACAAGTTAGTTTCCTCTGTTTTTGTATTCTAGATTCTGGTAATACTCAGCAAAGCACCAGTACATTGATGGGAACAATCCTTAGTGTGCAGTGTCAAAGCAGAGATGACATTCTCATCCTGCGGGCGGCACGGTGGCGCAGTGGCAGAGTTGCTGCCTTACAGCGTTTGCAGCGCCGGAGACCTGGGTTTGATCCCGACTACGGGTGCTGTCTGTACGGGGTTTGCACGGTCTCCCCGTGACCGCGTGGGTTTTGCTCCGAGTTCTTTGGTTTCCTCCCACACTCCAAAGACGTACAGTATGTAAGTTAATTGGCTTGGTGTAAGTGTAGATTGTCCCTAGTGTGTGTAGGATAGTGTTAATGTGTGGGGGTCGCTGGTCGGCTCTGACTCAGTGGGCCAAAGGGCCTGTTTCCGCGCTGTATCTCTAATCTAAACTAAACTAAACTATACATTGCATTTTTCAGAGGTGATCTGGTTTCTTGGGTAAAGTGTCTTAATACGTCGAAGATAGATACAAAAAGCTGGAGTAACTCAGTGGGTCAGAGAGCATCTCTGGAGAAAAGGAATAGGTGACGTTTCAGGTCGTGACCCTTCTTCAGACTGTCTTAATAGGTCAGTCTACTCTCAAACATTTGGTGTGTAAGAAGGAACTGTAGATGCTGGTTTACACCGAAGATGGACACAAAATGCTGGAGTAACTCAGCGGGTTACTCCAACATTTAGTGTCTATTTCAAATATTTGGAGAGATTTTCACTTATTTTACTTCTGAAACGGAATTCCCTTTGATATATAGCCTGCGGTACATGATAGAGAACAGGAGGAGCCTGTTTGACCCATCATACTAATGTCAGCTTTTAAAAAAAAAAGTTATTCAATTTGTTCTACCAACTCTATTGTTTTCCACAGCCTTTCAATTATGCATCATTAGGCCATGTAGAATTTTCTTCCATCATCTTTTACAGAAGATGGAAAAGGGAATTTCTTAACAAGGAGGTCCGAAAGGAGCATTTGTATTCCTTTACAATGATATATTAAGAATATTTAAAACTAAGACATACTTATTTCAAATCACGATCCTGGCTATTATTTGGTGTGAGGGTGTTAGTTGCAGTCCTGGGTTAAGAACTGAATGATGCATCAGTCGCTGATACTTTGATACACTAGGAAATGTATGGAAGGTGCTAGGTTGCCCTTCTAACTAACTGCAGTGTAAGCAGGGTTAAACAAATGGGTTTAATATCATAGTCAACATAAGTAAAGTAGATTTCAGCTTGTTTAATACAGTATGTTTGACTGTGGGACAAGCATTTGTCCAAGTGAAACATAGATCAAAGTGTGTTTTGAATTTCATGTCCCTTTGGTCTAGTTACAACCCCGTAAGGTGGGGATGTTTAGTTGGCATGCATTTCTTAGCACTTCAGTTCCAGGGATTTGTATGTGTATTTTGTACCGTTTCTTTTGGCAGTGTTTAATCTCTGATTTAGCAAAACAAGATTTGGGAATGTGAAGAAGGGGTCTGAATAAAATATCTTTTGCTCTTCACCAGATACCTTTGCTGGCCTTGATACCTCCAATGATTGAATGGCAAGTCAACACTCACTCTAAACATTATAACATTTCTGAGACCCTGAGGAGAAATGGGACAAAACAAGGAACAGATCTTTGACTTTAAAAAAAACACTGTAGGCTGGTGCTCAATGTTCTGATTCTCCTGTAAAAGGAATAAACATGGAATAAATGACAAAGGATTTTTGCAGCTTTGGAATCGTGAAGTGTAGTAAGAGGCCATATGATCCGCCAAAGTTATGCAGGCTCTTAGATAGAGAGAACATGTTAATTCCACGCCTTAGTTCATTTTCTTTGTGAATATTTTCCTCTTAAAATATTTGTCCAATTCCTTCTTGAACTGTTTTTCATTTAGGATTAGAATTAGGTTTATTATTGTCACATGTACCAAGATATAGTGAAAAGCTTTGTTTTGGATGCTATCCAATCAGCTCAAATAGTACTAGACATAAATATAATTGTTAAACTCAAGTACAATAGATGGAGCAAAGGGAAAGATACAGAGTGCAGACTATAGTTTTCAGCATTGTAGCGCATCAGCTCCATGGACAAGGACCATGATCCATAATGGGGTAAAGGTGAATCAGACAGTACCCTGGCTTATGGAAAGACCGTTCAGAAGCCTGATAAAAGAGAGGAAGAAACTGTTCCTGAGTCTGGTGGTGGGCACTTTCAAGCTTCTGTACCTTCTGCAGGATGGGGGCAGAGAGAAGAAGGAGTGACCGGGGCGGGACAAGTCTTTAATTATGTTGGCTGTTTTTCTGAGGCAGTATAAAGTCAGTGAGGGGGAGTCTGGTCTGTGTGATGGACAGGGCTGCAATTACTACTTTCTGCAATTTCTCATGGACTTAGGCAGAGATGTTTCCAAACCAAGCTGTGATGACAAATATAACCACATATCTGTGGAGGTTAAACCAGTGGATATTGACAGGTTGGGGGGGGGGGGGGGGGCGCAGAGCTCCCAGCCCCACACGTGGTGTGCCAGCGATTGGCCGAGTACTCTGCCTTCATGCTGCTTGCTCTCTCTGCTCCCGCAACTGGAAACACAACGCGTGACACCAGCTCACTGGGTAAGCTGGCGGAAGTGGGGGGAGGTGCAACGGTTGCCTCGTACCGTTACCAGGGGACTGATGGACTGGGCTGGATCTACCATAGTAGATGTAACCCAGTCCATCACACAGACCAGACTCCCCACTATTGACTTCATGCTGCCTCAGAAAAGCATAATCAAAGACTTGTCCCACCCCGGTCATTCCTTCTCGCACCGTTACCAGGCATCCGAGGCACATGTTGCCAGAATGACGTGGATACAGTGGCACACACTGCGTCTGCATCCAACGCTTTGTGGCGACTGCTGCAAACCCGTGCCTGATGCAACGTCCTTCATCAGTGTTTTACTGCTCACTCTCTGCTCGATGCCGCCTTTCCGTTGCTCAACACTGCACTGTGCGGCACCTGCCAACCGTCACCACGAGTGGACGCTTCGGTCCAGATCTAGATCTCATTTTAATCTTAGATAACCTTCCTCGCCTTTCCCTATACCAACAATTTTAATGCTGTCTGCAAATTTACAAACCATGCCATCTACATTCACATCTAAATCGTTACTGTAAATAATGATCAACAGTGGACCCAACACTGATCCCTGTGGTACACCACTCATTACAGGCTTCTAGTCTGAAAAATTATCCTCTACTACCTCCGTCTGTCTGCTACCTTCAAGCCAATTTTGTATCCTTTTAGCTAGCTCACCTTGGATCCTATGTGATCTAGCCTACCAGAGCAGCCCACCATGTGCTACCTTGTCAAAGGCCTTGCTAAAGTCCATATGAACAATGACTATTGCACTGCCATCATCAATGTCCTTGGTTACTCCTTCAAAAAACTCAATCAAATTTGTGAGATATAACTTCCCACGCACAGAGCCATGCTGACTATCCATAATCAGTACTTGCCTTTCCAAATGCATGTAGATCCTGTCTCTGAGAATTCCCTCCAATATCTTACTGACCACTGATATTAGGCTCACTGGTCTGTAGTTCTCAGGCTTTTCCTTGCTGCCTTTCGTAAATAAAGGCACAACCTTAGCCAACCTCCAAACTTCCTGCTCCTTACACATATGCATTGATGATATGAACATTGCCACCATGGGCACTGAAATTGTTTCCCAACTGCCCACAATGTCCTAGGATGCACTTCATCAAATCCTGGGAATTTGTCTACCTTTTAAGATCTCCCGCCTTCTGTAATATGGATTCTCTTAAAGACATCATTATTTACTTCCCTCAGTTCCCAGCATCCATGTCTTTCTCCACAGTAAATACACACAAGAAATACTAATTTAACCCTCACCCATGTCACGTGGCTCCACACATAGATGTTCTTGTTAATCTTGAAGGAACCGCAACCTCTCCCTAATTACTCCTTTGCCCTTATCTTTATTAAGTCTTCCTTGAATCTTCTATAATGTGAACAATCCCAGCTTCTTTCTCTACCTTTCTTTGGCCTGAAATTTTAGCTTTCCTGTGATGCTACTTGGCCAGCTGAGTTTTTCCAGCATTTTCTGGTTTTATTTGTGGGAAACCTGAATTGAACTCTATACCCAACTAGAAGTCAAAGCTCTTTAGGAAACTGTGAAAATCCAAAGAGGATGTTAAAGTGGTTCCAGGAATCGGGGATTTGAGATACGAGGATAAACTAAAGGACCTGGAATTGGCCTTCCAGGAGTGAACAATGTTGAGAAGAAATTGACAGGATTAGAAAAAGGAGAGTGAGAGAAACCATTCCCACTATTGAAGGACAAAAAGAACAAGAAGCAGATTTAAAATGATTGGCAAAAAATCCAATGTGGATTGAGACCAGTTAAGATCTGGAATGCACAGTTTGAATGTGGGGTGTGCAGACAAACACATTTTCTCAAGCTGATTGTAGAAATATTGCAGTTCTCTCAGGAAAAAGTAGAGGTTTGGACTGACTGGATTATGCTCCAAAAAGCTGCAAAGAACAACACAACCATCCAATGTTATGGGAGGAGTTTAAGTGGAATGGAAAAAAGTCACAGGTTATTGTTAAATTCCACGATGGCCTTCTGATAGTGACATCTTGGAGACATGAGTAGATGATCCATTTGTCCTTTATGTGGTTCAGACTGATCTGCTTGTGAATAGTTAATCCAGTTGCCTATTGTATCCAGTGTTAGAGTCATAGAGACATACAGCGTGGAAACAGGCCCTTTGGCCCAACTTGCCCAAACTGACCATCATATCCCATCTACACTTGTACCACCTACCACCTTGTTTGGCCCCTATCTCTCCAAACCCGTCCTATCCATGTACCTGTCTAATTGTTTCTTAAATGTTGTAATAGTCCCACCCTCAACTACCTCCTCTGGCAGCTCGTTCCATACACCCACCACCCTTTTTGTGAATAGGTTACCCCTCAGATTCCTATTAAATCTTTCCCCCTTCGCCTTAAACCTACTGTATGTCCTCTGGTTCTCAATTCCCCTACTATGGGCAAGAGACTCTGTGCATCTACCCGATCTATTCCTCTCATGATTCCTTCAGGGGAGTTGAGATGAGGCCCATACCAGGGGAGCCAGCTGGAATGAAGGAAAGCAATGGTTTTCTGAGGACGTAGACATCAAAGTTAGAGGCGAGGGTGTAACTGAGAAGATCAAGTTGGGTGTGAAGTGGGAGAAAATATTTATTTTATTTTTTGGGGATATAGAAAGAATTGTACAGCAAACTAACTGCATGGGCATTTCTACTGACCTCAGCTTTTTTTTTAAATTGAATTCACATGTTGTCATGTTGTCATGTTGTCAAACTCACACATTTCTGTGTGTTATTACTCTAAGGTCATTAAATTGTTATTCTTGTAACACGAGCTATGCAGCCATATTATACCCAATATGGCTTGCATGTTGGCACTATTTAATTCAGATACCAGGGTACTGAAGTTGTGAATGGGAGACGGCAAAGTAGGCAGAACTAAATCTGACTCCTGGCGTAGAGTCCTGAACTTTCCGTGTGAATCTGTGCCTGTCACTGGGATACATTATATGCCAAGAGCCAGTCACATGGAATGCTCATTAAACAGTGCTCCTGTAAAGCAGTTTATCAATAAAGGTGAGTGGTTTATACTCCTGCGTTTATACTAAGTGACTCCTGCGTTTCTGCAAGAACTTGCATTGATGTGAGGATTTACTAATGTAAATGCCCCAAATTTTATTTCACAGAAGCATTATTTCACATAGATTTACACTGAGCCACATTTGGAACCACTCAATAGGTGACCAAATGATTGGTTAAAAAGAGGTTTTAAAGATCACCTTGAAAGAGGAGTTTGGAAAGGGAATTTTAGAGCTTTGGACCGTGACAACTGAAAGCGCAGTGTCCAATTAGTGTGGTAAAGGAAACTGGCAATATGGAGGAGATCAACATATACCTACAGAGGACTTGGAGGGGTCTAAGCAAAGATGGGAATTTTTTAATTAAACCTTAGTTGGACCAGGAACCAGAGTAGTTCATTAAAGAAAGTACAAATACCAAAACCATTGCAGACGCAGTAAACTTGGTTCACAGTCATTCTGCTTTCCCTCTTGTGAGGTTGCTGACATACTGAGATATGGTCATCCAGGGAAAGTGTATTTTATGAAAAATTATCAGCCTCTGTGAGCAAGGCATTGCAGATATTGAGTATGGTTCTTGCCCGTATGTATGCAAACTTGCATCAGGAATTATTTAATAGCAATTAGTATTGGAAAGCTGACTGCTAATTTTTTTCACCTTCTTTTCTCTGACTGGGCCTATTTTAAGTGCCACCTCACCACTGACTTTGGTTAACAAAATCTTAGAATTTTATTTGGAATCCCATAAGACTGGCACTATGTGATCACTGAGCCTATGCAGCCTTCTCATTGTTTGGTTTATTCTCGTTACAGCCGTAATGTCAATACAAGCAGGAAGATAAAACCCAAAGCTGAAGGGGATTTAAAGGAGGGCCATGGCTCAATACAAGACGTTCCATCATCTGCATTCTTTCCACATAAAATAGCAGCCTACACTCAATACAGACAAGGATGTTTGAACGCTGGTAAGTTTGCCATGTGATAATTCATCTTTGATTACCACTCCACACAGCTGGTAGAAAAGAAATGTATGGCAGCCCAGTTTCCCTAATCAAGGCCTTAACTCAAGTGCTCTGTTTGCATCATCATTTGAACCCAGTGTTCAGCAGCAGAAGTTAATGGGAGACTGATAACCTAATTGCTCTCATCTTAAATATACCAGTGTCTACCACCCCACTTGGAGCTAAATTAGCTCCTATTCAGTTCATGCTGTCAGACAGAGCAGCTGTAGATTAACAGCACTTCAGCACAGGGCCGGCATTCAACACCGAGGCTCCATTGTGACATTCTGGGAGTGGTTCATTTTATAATTTAAAATAATATTTATTTATTACAGATATAATGTAAACAATGGAAATCTCTGCCACAAAATGCTTTTCTTACCTCAATCCAAATGAGCTTTTCTCAGGTTTTATTTGAAATTATGGAGTGAGTGGAAGGGTTATAACATGCTGATTGTATCAGACAAAGAATAAGCTCAAATCAGATTAGAATTATTGTCAAATATATCAGCATTCAATAAATTCCTTGTTCACATGAAGCTCACAAATCAGACATAGTATGTAATGATGGGTGCAACACAGCAGAATGCTGCAACATCATAGTGCAATCTGAAGTAGGGTGAATATAACATTAAAGTCCATTAATGGAATAACTGAATGAGGTAGAGTTAGGACAGAGTACATGGCAGAGTCTCTGGGAAGTGGGTGTGAAAGAGATAATTGATTCAGGAGTGATAGAGGTGGGGAAGAAGAAGGATTGGATAAGAAGAGAAACAATAATGAAAAGAAATGACAATAAGTTGCCCTTACCTAACATTGTACGCTAAAAATCTCAGATCTCTGTCCTCCAATCATTGATTGTTTTACCAGTGAAAACATGTTTTCTCCATTTACTTCAAATTCCTTATAACGTTCAACATTTCTCTTAAATCTCCACCTAGCTTTCTTTGCAGAATAATTACAGCTTTTACAGTTTCACCAAATGATATGGAAGAGAGCAGTTCTACTCTGTGAATGTCCACAGAGGCTGTTAACTTGGGACATGTATGTTTGTGGATGATACTGAATGAGGTAAAAGGTTGTCAGCATCATAACAATATGAGCTAATTTGTCAGAGTAAATATCCTTCCTAATGTCTAAAATCACTATACTAATTGCAGAGGGTTTCTCTGGGCTCCTCAAGGAAGCACTCCTTGGGATCAGGGAGTCCCACCTATGCTCTTGACTATGAATACCACAGAGCCCTTAACCTGTGGAACTACTTATCTGACTATGGGGATGATTCCTAAAAGCCCTGAAATCATCCTACTACTGCTGAAAATTCCTACTTGCAGCCAAATTATTAGCTCTATCTGTCTAGGGCTGGTGCCAAGGAGGAGGCAATTTTAGTTCCTCAAGCTTGGTCCACCATTCAATGAAATCATGGCTACTCTCTGATTTCTCCATCCACCTAGCTTTTCCTGCACTGTCGGATTTACAGAAGAAAGTTCCAAATTTTTTAATACTTTCGTCTTTTAGAAGTGATACCTAACTTTGCTACTGCTAAGACATAATTCTGATTTTTAGACTTTTACCCCCTCGTCCTAGAACTCCAAACCAATAGAAATACCTTTGGCTTGAAAAATGTGCGTAAAAGTCTTGGAAAAGTAAAGTGTTGTGCTTCCTTTCCGGGTGTCTTAACAGCCTCAGGAAATCCCTCTATTTATTTTTCAGCTGCATTTTAATTGTCTGATGCAGTTTTCCTGCATAAAAGTCATTCCAAAGGAAGTCAATAATAACACAAAATTAATTTGCAGTGGGCTTTTCAATTAGTGGTCTGCAAATTAATAGTTCTGATTAGTTGAGAGCAACAGGCTTCACTCAATTCTTTTCCCCTGAAACCATACTGTTTAAAGGGCCAACATTCGAACACATTCTCAGTGACTTCCTACAAACACATGTAGATTAGAGACACAAGGAACTGCAGAAGCTGGAATCATGTGTAGAACACAAAGTGCTGGAGTAACTCCACTGGTCAGCAGCATCTCCGGTGAATATGGATAGGTGACGTTTTGGGACGGGACCCTTCCTCAGACTGAATGTTGTAGGGGGAAGAAAAGATGTGCGGGTGGGACAAAGCCTGGCAAGTGATCGGTTAATATAGGTGAGGGGGGTTTCACCAGCAGATGGGTGGACAAATGCTCGAGATAAATAGTAGTCAACGAAATGTGTAGATTAACTGTTTTCCCAGGGTTAGAGTTACTCTCCCAATTGGGAAGGCCTTGAGGCTCTCTACTTCTTTCTGCCACAAAGATCGGACCAGTTCCGCTCTACTTTGCTCTGACTCATCTTTCCTCTCAGTCAGCATGAGATAGAGGAGTACATATGTGGACATAGGTACCGGTATTGCGTTTGGAAGTTGGGAGGTCATGTTGCAGTAATATAAGACGTTGGTGAGGCCACATTTAGAATATTGTGTGCAGTTTTGGGCACCACGTTATAGGAAAGATCTTGTCAAGTTGGAAAGCAGATAGAGACTCTATTCCTTGGAGCGCAAGAGGATGAGGGGTGATCTTATGGAGGGGCACAAAATCGTGAGAGGAATAGATCGGTTAAACGCACAGAGTCTCTTGCCTAGAGTAGGGGAATCGAGAACCAGAGGACATAGGTTGAAGGTGAGGGGGGGAAAGATTTACTAGGAAGTTGAGGGGTAACTTTTTTTACACAAAGGATTGTGGGAGTCTGGAACGAGCTGTCAGAGGAAGTAGTTGAGACCATATTGCAACATTTAAGAAACATTTGGACAGGTACATGGATAAGATAGGTTTAGAGGGATGTGGGCCAAACACAGGCAGGTGGGTCTAGTGTAGATGGTACATGTTGGTCCACACCTGGAGTATTGTGTGCAGTTTTGGTCCCCTAATTTGAGGACCGACATTCTTGCTATTGAGGGAGTACCGCGTAGGTTTGCAAGGTTAATTCCTGGAATGACGGGACTGTCATATGCTGAGAGAATGGAGCGGCTCGGCTTGTATACTCTGGAGTTTAGAAGGATGAGAGGGAATCTTATTGAAACGTATAAGATTATTAAGGGTTTGGACACGCTAGAGGCACAAAACATGTCCCCGATGTTGGGGGAGTCCAGAACCAGGGTCACAGTTTAAGAATAAGGGGTAAGCCATTTAGAACGGAGGCGAGGAAACACTTTTTCTCACAGAGAGTTGTGAGTCTGTGGAATTCTCTGCCTCAGAGGGCGGTGGAGGCAGGTTCTCTGTATACTTTCAAGAGAGAGCTAGATAGGGCTCTTAAAGATAGCGGAGTCAGGGGATATGGGGAGAAGGCAGGAACGGGGTACTGATTGGGAATGATCAGCCATGATCACATTGAATGGCCTACTCCTGCACCTATTGTCTATTGTCTATTGGTCGGTGAGGGCAAGTTGGGCTGAAGAGCCTGTTTCCACGCTGTAGGACTCGACCACTCCATGACCATGATTCAGCAAGTCTCTGCCCCATTTTGCTGGAGACTCAAAGGATTGCTCGCTGAAGCAAAATAATTCACTGGAAATATCGTCTCAGTCCTGGCCTTGGAGGTCAGGTGACAGCAGAGCTTTCACCACATTCAACGATTCATTGGCATAGTTCTGCCTGTTATCCCGACCTATTCAAAAACCAGCAATCCTTGGATCATTGAAGATCCTTTTAAGTAATACAGGCTGTGTTTATTCCTGCTGTTAAAGAGTAGATTTCCCAAGGATATTTAATACAATGCATGAGCTGGATTATTATAGTGGTGTTTTGCAGGGCATTCAAATCAGCACTACACAAGAATTCACATCACAAACACTGCTACCACAATGTGTGTGCTATGCGATCCAATTTGTTGCGAGTTGTGCTAAATATATCTACTCGCATGAAGGAAAGCAACACCCATTGTAGTGTTAGAAATTGACATTATGTGGCCCAATTTCACAGCCACTTATTTTAATTGCCTTTGTGATGTTTCTCTCGGGTGTTGCTCACATGAGTATCCCAGGGATTAATTATCAATTCCTGGAGATTCTGGTACAATCTTACATGGTCATCCTGTTTATTCACGAATCATAGGTGTAATCTCCTGGGGCATAAGGCACTATCATATCTTCGTTTTCCCAAGGATGCCTTGTCTGGATTGTTTCTATCTTGACGTCATATACACCTTACATATATTAAAAAAGAACAATTGTCAGAAATAGAGAACATAAGCTGTGGAGTGGGTCTAATTGGACTGCTCTTACAATGAATAGGAACAAGCAGTATGGAATGCTTGGCCACCTCCTACCCTGTATGGTCTTATATCAATTTCTAAATACCGAGCGGCTGACAATAAAAATAATAATTAAAAACTCAACTCCAACATAGACATCTTGGAACAGAAAATGAAAAAAAAATGGTCTTGATAGATTATGTAGAGAAAAATAAAGATTAGATCAATAAAATGGGGAGGGGAGGGAGGGGGGCAAGGGACAAGAAAGCAAGAAGCGTGGAAATAAATTGCTGTTGTATTTTTGCTTATTTTTGTAGCTTAGTCTTAATTATAAAATAGTAATGTCAGCTATATTGTTAGGGTAATGCTAGTATTTGTATCAATCAGAAAATTCAGTATAGACTGTGTCAAACCTTGGACCTGGCTCTATGAAGGAAACTTTTCCACTAATTAGCTCTTTCATTTACTTTGCTACATGGAGCATTTTAATTGAAGACTTATTTTAATTGATTTTCATAATCTGCAGAAATACAATGTGGGTTATACTTTTCACAGGATGCAAAACATGAGTAATTATTCGTAAATTCTTCCACCCATTCAACTTATCTCTGCACCTGTCTAATTCCGGGCTCTTGTGCTTCTGCATTTTTCATAGGTGGGTCATTGGCACCCATCCCTTCAGCTACAGAGGCCCAAACAATGGAATCCGTTCCCTAACACATTATACCTTCCTCTTCCCCTTTAAAATGCTGTTGAGAAACCGCTTCTTCACATTCCTACTCTCCAGAGATGCTGCCTGTCCCATTGAGTTACTCCAGCATTTTGTGTCTATCTTCTTTATCCAAATGTTTGGTAAGTGGCTTATCTGTCTCCTCGTACAGCTTGTAAGTCATTTTACCATATTACAGACCTTACTTTAAGTTAGAGATACAAGGAACTGCAAATGCTAAAACCTTGTGGAAAAACACAAAGTGCTGGAGTAACACAGCAGGTTGGGCAGCATCTGTGGAAGGAATGGATAGACAACATTTTGGGTCAGATAAGTCCCAAGCCAAAATGTCACAATCTTTTCCCTCCACAGATGCTGACCTGCTGAGTTACTCCAGCACGTTATTATTTTATGTTAATTTGTTGTTCTTAAAAAAGATTGCTCAGACCCAAGCAGCTGTGGGTGGAAGGGCATTGCAAAGAATGCTAGACTCAAAGGACAATTTTATTACTAACTACAAATAGTGACAATAGTGACTGAGGAATAATGACCCTTACAGATGATTGACTACAAACAAAAGTATACCTGAAATCTCTTGTTTAGATTAACATCACTCCATACAGCATATAATCCTCCAACATTTTTGCCTACTCCAACGGGATCCCACTACTGACTACTTCTTCCCATCTCCACCCCTTTCTGCTTTCCAAAGAGACCATTCCCTCTGCAACTCCCTGGTCAACTCGTCCCTTCCCACCCAAACCACCCCCTCTCCAGGTACTTTCCCCTGCAACCGCAGGAGGTGCAACACCTGTCCCTTTACCTCCCCCCTCGACTCCATCCAAGGACCCCAACAGTCTTTTCAGGTGAGGCAGAGGTTCACTTGCACCTCCTCCAACCTCATTTACTGTATCCGCTGTTCCAGGTGTCAACTCCTGTTCATCGGCGAGAAGAAGCGCAGGCTCGGCGATCGTTTCGCTGAACACCTCCGCTCAGTCCGCCTTAACCTACCTGATCTCCCAGTTGCTCAGCACTTTAATTCCCCCTCCCATTCCAAATCTGACCTTTCTGTCCTGGGCCTCCTCCATTGTCAGAGTGAGGCCCAGCGCAAATTGGAGGAACAGTACCTCATATTTTGCTTGGGTAGCTTACATCCCAGCAGTATGAACATTGACCTCTAACTTCAAATAGCCCTTGCTTTCCCTCTCTCTCCATCCCCTTCCCCTTCCCAGTTCTCCCACCAGTGTTACTGTCTCTGACTACATTCTATCTCTGTCCCGCCCACTCCTTTGGCATCAATCGGGAAGAAGGGTCTCGACCCGAAACGTCACCCATTCCTTCTCTCCAGAGATGCTGCTTGTCCTGCTGAGTTACTCCAGCATTTTGTGTCTATCACCTCATACAACATACAGCTTTCAGTTAAATGAACATATTCCTTCTCCTACAGTTTAGTTGGATTGCGATACAGCTTTGCATGAAATAGCTCTATCAATGATTTAGATGTATATTTTTAGGTCTGTATTGACTCATAAAAGTAATCTAACAGCAGGTAAAATCCTCAATTCCAAACACTGGGAATTGCTTTTATTGGGAAGGATGTCATGATATTTTTCTCACTGTTCTTTTGTTAAAATATTCTCTCAGCAAATTAGTTAAAGTAAGCCATGCATCAAAAACCTGATATAATTGTGAAAGTGAATGTTGATTAATCAAGAGTGGGATGTAAAACCTGCATTCTAATAATATCATGTTTCCCATTCTATAAATTGAGTAAAAATGTTAGAAGGATTCTGATCATTGGAGGTATCACAAACTTAATTGTGTTCTTGCTGCCATGCAAAATAAGTGGAGTTTCAGAATCAGTGGCTGATTTTTCTCCTCCTTAGCCTGCAGGATAGAAGCTAAATGAGGTGGCACACCTGCTGCACCATTTGAGATCCACTCACAGAATAAACTGGAAATTGGAGCCGTCTTTATCACATTGCAGGGGGGCAGCCACAATTCATTGTGACGTGCCCATTCTGTCCTTAAAAATGCCTCCTGACCAAGATCTGGTGTGCTTTTTTTTATGAAACTAGTCATTTGGGAAATAATGTCCATGATGATGCCAAGTATTGACATTGTCCTTTGTTTTTTTGGGTACATAAAACCCAGACAATCCAGCACGCCCAGACGTTTGGTGACAGACTGACAAATTTCTGGACTATTGAATGTCATTTATATTAATACCCCAACACATTTTTGGTATTCACTTATTTTAAACGTTGCATTGTAATTTAATTTCCGAGTGAACCCGATAAGTTGAAAGGGAGGGAGCCCAGGAAAATGTGGCCAGTTTGAAGAGAGCATGGAACAAGGGAGTTGAATGAGAGTGAGAAGTGGGGCCATGGTGGGTGGTAGGGAATGTGGGAGCTGGGGACCCTTGCAAATAAGAACAAAGTGTGGGAAAGGGGCCCTGGTGAGTGGAAGGCAGCCTGGGAACTGGGGGGTCTTGCAGGTTGGAAGGAATTGCAGAAACTGGGGCCCCGGAAACTGGGGACCTGGCATGTCAGAGGACGTGGGGGAAACCGGGTCCAGATAATTGGAAAGGCAGCATGGAAACCAATGCCCTGGCAACTGGAGAGTTGAAATGGAGAGTTGAACTGAGGCGCGGGCGAGTGGAAAGGAGCGCAACAAATATTACTGGTAGTGAGATGGATACCGAACCATCGAGACAAATGGTCGGATAGCAGATTATTGAAGTCTTACTGTACAAGCTATAAAAGAGAAAAGGATTTTTGCAATATGGTCACAGTTGTAATAACTTCATAATAAGATAGGAGAATTTTAGAAAAATATTGGCACCAAGTACCAATCACAAACTTCGCCCAAGGTATTGAATCTCGCAAACTTGATCCAGTCCATGGCTGTTATTTTGGTATAAACTACGGAATAGGTGTATTATTAAAACTGTGTATGTTGCACATGCCCACTGTGTGTGGAGTAGTTAGAAGTTAGCTTAGAAGATATTGTGATAAGGGACGGGTGTTAATATGCAGAGGAGAATGGACTATATGTAAGAATGAAAGACCATACTGTTTGTGGTCGTTCTTGTACCATAGACCTGCCTGCTATATCTTCAGAGCACATGCACCACTCCATGCCAATCTAGTTACTACATTGTCAAAGTCATATACTAACAGGGTATGTACTTAACTACCATCATCATCTGTACACTACAGACAGGAAAAAAATAATAAACAGCATAAAATTGTATGTTAGAAACTGTTGCTTCATTGCAATAAAGGCTATACTCAGTTGCTAAAAGAGTGTTTGCATAATGACAACTAGATCCCAGTCAGAAAAAAAGATAGCAGTGTACTTTCCTTCTCTGCTTTTTATATTTTAAGGTTTGGCCAACTTATTAGATGGAAGTCTTTGGAGATATATTACAACTTTTCATTTTGTCAATGTGAATTCCCGCTAGTCACTTAATTGGTGCTTTTGTGGTAATGGGAAAGCAAGTATGAAGGTTTGCATAATTTCAATGTCACGTTGACATTTAGTCTTTATTGCAGTTTATTGTCCTGATTGTTAGTGATTCCATCACTAAGTTGGAAATCTTCTTACGATATTAGTCTTATTTTTGTTAATGGCATCTACGCTAGGAAAGAGGAAACTTTTAGATGTTTAATCTTTTCAATCACAGCAAAAAAAATTGGTGCCTGTCTAAAAGCCCTGGAGAATAGAGGGGCGAAGGAGGTGGTTGATTTCAGTATGAGGGTAAGTGCAAGAAATTATTTGGGTTTGGCAAACATCAATCCTTTGATCTGGGGACAGGCACGGTGATTAATGGGACAAACAAGTTATCCCAGCACTAAAGAAATATTTTATGTAAGTATGAAGAAAGAGTTTCATTTATCTCAAAAGAACAAAGTTGTTCATTAGGTAGAAATGATTAACCGTGTCTCTAGGCCAAAGCAATATAATTTGGGATGTGCGTGTCTGCAGGAACGTTAGCCAACCTATAACTTCAGGAGTATTGTTCGGTATATTGTCAATGTAGCCGGGTGAGACTGTACTGGACCAAATCAAAGATAGACGCAAAAAGCAAATAGCTCAGCGGGTCAGACAGCAATTCTGGAGAAAAGGAATAGGTGACGTTTTGGGTCGAGACCATTCTTCAGCCTGAAACATCACCTGAAATGTCACCTATTAAGTGACACCTATTAATGTCACCTATTAAGAGTCAGTTATTAAAGATGGGATAGCAGCACATTTGGAAAGTGGTGAAATCATTGGACAAAGTCAGCATGGATTTACGAAAGGTAAATCATGTCTGACGAATCTTATAGAATTTTTCAAGGATGTAACTAGTAGAGTGGATAGGGGAGAACCAGTGGATGTGTTGTATCTGGACTTTCAGAAGGCTTTCGACAAGGTCCCACATAAGAGATTAATATACAAACTTAAAGCACACGGTATTGGGGGTTCAGTATTGATGTGGATAGAGAACTGGCTGGCAAACAGGAAGCAAAGAGTAGGAGTAAACGAGTCCTTTTCACAATGGCAGGCAGTGACTAGTGGGGTACCGCAAGGCTCAGTGCTGGGACCCCAGCTATTTACAATTTATATTAATGAGCTGGATGAGGGAATTGAAGGCAACATCTTCAAGTTTGCGGATGACACTAAGCTGGGGGGCAGTGTTAGCTGTGAGGAGGATGCTAGGAGACTGCAAGGTGACTTGGATAGGCTGGGTGAGTGGGCAAATGTTTGGCAGATGCAGTATAATGTGGATAAATGTGAGATTATCCACTTTGGTGGCAAAAACAGGAAAGCAGACTATTATCTAAATGGTGGCCGATTAGGAAAAGGGGAGATGCAGCGAGACCTGGGTGTCATGGTATACCAGTCATTGAAAGTAGGCATGCAGGTGCAGCAGGCAGTGAAGAAAGCGAATGGTATGTTAGCTTTCATAGCAAAAGGATTTGAGTATAGGAGCAGGGAGGTTCTACTACAGTTGTACAGGGTCTTGGTGAGACCACACCTGGAGTATTGCGTACAGTTTTGGTCTCCAAATCTGAGGAAGGACATTATAGCCATAGAGGGAGTGCAGAGAAGGTTCACCAGACTGATTCCTGGGATGTCAGGACTTTCATATGAAGAAAGACTGGATAGACTCGGCTTATACTCGCTAGAATTTAGGAGATTGAGAGGAGATCTTATAGAAACTTACAAAATTCTTATGGGGTTGGACAGGCTAGATGCAGGAAGATTGTTCCCGATGTTGGGGAAGTCCAGGACAAGGGGTCACAGCTTAAGGATAAGGGGGAAATCCTTTAAGACCGAGATGAGAAAAAACTTTTTCACACAGAGAGTGGTGAATCTCTGGAACTCTCTGCCACAGAGGGTAGTTGAGGCCAGTTCATTGGCTATATTTAAGAGGGAGTTAGATGTGGCCCTTGTGGCTAAAGGGATCAGGGGGTATGGAGAGAAGGCAGGTACGGGATACTGAGTTGGATGATCAGCCATGATCATATTAAATGGTGGTGCAGGCTCGAAGGGCCAAAGGGCCTACTCCTGCACCTATTTTCTATGTATCTATGTATTCCTTTTCTCCAGAGATGCTGTCTGACCCGCTGAGTTACTTCAGCTTTTTGTGTCTATCTTTGGTTTAAATCAGCATCTGCTGTTCCTTCCTACACATTTTGTCTTGCCAGTTTATTTTGAATATGATAGATTTCAATAAGTAAACATCAAATTGTATAAAACAATGAGGTGATTTTTCCAGTTGCCAATTTCATTGATTGAGGGACGGACTTGCATTTACTTCCTATCTTTAATATGTGTTCAGGATATCTCAATACAGAGTTCTGAACTAGTAATCCACAAAATGTGATTTCAGATCCCACATGGCTACTGAAATTTACAAATGAAAAATTGGAAGCAATAAAACTGACCATGAAACTGTTGGATTGTTGTAAAGAATTGTTTGGTCAATAGTATCCTTTAATCTGTTACCAATAATGTATTTCTTAAGATCAAGCAATGTTGTATATAAGTAAATGGAGCGGCCACTTGGTGCACGGAGAACTCCTGCTGATAGCAGTGTCCAGATAATCTGCTGCAGTGATGTCGAGTGAACGTTGAATGTTGTCCAGGTCATATCCAGAATAGATGAATTGCTGATAGAATTGGATGCAAGGAAGCGTGTGTGGGGCATAATAACCAACAGAGAACTGTCGGGCTAAATCCCTTGTTTCTGTATTGTACATTTCCATACATTTAACATTATTCTGCCACATTCTGCACCAGAGTAATGGAAAAATGAACGATATGTTATATATTGTCTCAATACATCCAAAAAGACTTTATCTCTGTCCGTTCATGGATCCCCTATTACCCATAAAGTTGTCAGAGCATTTCCAACAATGACTATGTTCACCACCACATACGCTTCGAAAGTGCCTCAAATATCTCTCCCTGGCATCCACAATCTGTCACAATTGCGTTGCCCCTGGGAGACGACGACAACTTGTTACCTGCTGTCTTTAATATAGTAAAACATCCAAAGATGTTTCACATAAGCATCGGCTTTGACCATAAACAAGAAGAAGAAATATTTGAGCAGCCGAGCAAAAGCATGATCAAAGGAATAAATTAAAAAGAGCATTGAAAGGAGGAAATAAAAGATTGGAGGAGGGATTGGAGGAGGGAACTCTAGTGCTGGGAGCTACCAGTTGTCAGATTTAAATGTTTTTTTTTGTCCTTTGTCTTTTCAACTCTGGCCTTTGTTTAACCACCAGCCTATCAAAACCCCCTTTCACCTGTATCTGCCTATCACTTGAAGATAGACATAAAACATATGTACTTAAGCTATGAACTGCTGTTGTATAACGTTAGTACCTCCACCAATGTAAAGCACTTTGGTCAACGAGAGTTGTTTTTTAAATGTGCTACAGAAATAAAAGTGACTGACAGACTGACTGAAAATGCTGGAGTAACTCAACGGGACAGGCAGCATCTCTGGAGAGAAGGAATGGATGACGTTTCGGGTCGAGAAACTTCTTCAGACCCAAAACGTCACCCATTCCTTCTCTCCAGGGATGCTGCCTGTCCCGCTGAGTTACTCCAGCATTTTGTGTCTATCTTCGGTTTAAACCAGCATCTGCAGTTCCTTCCTACACATTCTACCTACCACTTGCCAGGCTTTGTCCTGCCCTCCGACTCTTCCAGCTTCCACCCACCCAACCACAATCAGTATGAAGAAGGGTCCCACCAGAAACATCACCTATCTATGTTCTCCAGCAATGCTGCCTGACCTGCTGAGTTACTCCAGCACTTTGTAATTGGAGGAAACTACCTTACCATGGAAGATTTTGAAATGAAGATTGAAAAATCAACAGAAGAAACAGCAACAATAAGCAAGTTCTATGCGTGAACTTTGTATGCTTATTCATCTGCATTGTGCTATCATTAACTCCACTCCAACTCAGTTTGCTTGATGGTATCTTCAGGATTCATTTCTTTGAGAAAAATATTTGAAAGTTGTAGATAAAGGATACAAAAGTAGCAATATAGGTAAAGATTTGTTTCCATTCAGAATTCTGGAAATTCCTGGTTATATGTGGAAAAGGAATGCCCGCACCTTTAATTTACCCATTTCACAGCGAATAATTCATAGTTTACAAAGCATAGAACTTAACATACTTTGCAATCCCCCCGCCCCCCCAACCAGCACTACCGTTTTCATTTTGGTTAGGACGGAAAATGGGCCTGTACTTGTCTTGTTCCCCTCCCCCGTTATGGTTCAAAGGACAGCTAGGCCTCTGTTGCTTGGTAACCACAGATCCTGGAGGCCCAGGAGGAGCAGCTGGAGCAGGTTTCAGGCAGCGCTGATGTTCTCAAACTCATGTCCCTCAGGATCTGCTGCAGTCTGGACAGGCAAGCTGGCTGAACAGAAACTGACAATGGGCGTTAGAGTAGATACCTGCCTTAGTGGTGCAGTTTTTAACACTTTCTTACAAAGGTGTAACCATGGTACTGCAATATCAATAAGTTACTTGACCTCCCAGCTACTTATTTATCTCTATTGAAGCAAAGTTACCCCTCCTCCAATTTTCCTTTGTATTTTTCCTCCCATATTTGACTTTCTGGATTAATGCTTAAAGCTCGGAGAGCTGCCAATACCCAATAGTACTTTTCATGCAAGTCTGTGAACAAGAAACTAAATCAAAAATAAACGAGCAAAAGTTTCCTAAAAGCGCATGTTATAAAAATGTATCCTTAAATACGCTGTTAACCACATCACCTCTGACTGAATAGGCAAGATTCTGGAACTATACAGTAATAAAATGTAATTTAGGCCTGATATTCTGCTGGGAGCTGCTGGTTTCTTGTATAATTTTGTAAAACAGCAAATCCCACTCCCTCCTATTGAATGGCTGCTAACACTGTTTGTCAAGGGCTGCTATTTGTTTCCTGATAAAGTTATGTTGTGAGACCAGAATACGGACAGAATCTCCTAATCATTCATCCTCTGTTTTCAATGTTAATTGTGCAAAATAATAGCAGCTGCCCAGTATATACTGCATCTGCAATTTAATTCCATGAAGGAATTTCTAACAAATACTGTACTCTTTACTCAAAATTAATTTGTGCAGTGCCATTTCCTTCAGCACAATACACTGCACAATTTATTCAAATTTTGAGTTTAACTAGATGTGTTTTTCAGGTGAGCTGGAAGCAATCTCAATATTGGACCAGGCACTTATAGTTGTGGGCTGGGTCAACACATCCAACAACAACGCGCAGCACCTAATTCTACTCCAGTATCAACATAAATTGGAACTCAACGTTCCACGCTAATACCATCATAGAAATGTCACTCAAACTAGCAAGGAGACCTCAAGCTATTTAAATAAGCATTATCCTGGTGTTGGGAAGTCTGACAGGAAAGCTTCACAACTGGACATCAAGATGCATCCTGGTGGCACATCACTGTTTAAACTGCTCTTGTAGCAGATACCAGATCTCTTGCTTGATCAGCATGAGATTGAAAACTACGGAAGCAGTGAGACTTTGTGTGGACATTGTCTGTGCTTCCACAGCAACGAACAAATGATCGGGATTGCCATCTGTCCCCAAGACATTATGGTCTGTGGAGTGTTGGAGCAGGCTTCCTCCATTTTCTTGTCATCTCTTTTGTTTGCTGAGGCAGGACTGACAGCTTGCTGTGCATCCATATCCATATTAGCCTTGCCGTGAAAGTCCTCATCAGAGTCCTCTGCAGCAATACAAATCTCTGGAATCTGAAGAAGATACCCTACAGCAAATGCCAATCAGTAATCTACTTTGCCAAGTGTATTTCCCACTAACATGCATCTCACTTTTATTATTTGCTCCTCCTTATGTTGTCTGTCTCTGACACAGTTCAGTGGGTTTGAAAAACGCAACATGGTTTTCATAAAAATGCCCCGCCTCCTGTCCCTTCAGTGTTTCTCCCCTTCTCCCCCTCCCCCCCCACGCAACACTTCCTCGTCTGGGGATGGTTCATCCCACGATATTGCAAAGTCAAACGAGAAGATCAGAAGATATTAGCACATGCAAACTGTGGTCAAAACATATTTTTCGAGTGAGGCAGTGGCAGAGATGTTAAGATATCTCTGAACAATTGTATCCATGGAGAAGTAATGATCAGAATGAAACCTTGTTAAACATACCTGGCAGATTGTGGATTGTGCGTAGATATTAGACTTCATGGTCCCTGTACAGGAGGTGCAGGTATCTCCTCCAAATTGATGAGTTGCTGCACTCGTGCAGAGCGCCATTTGGATGACTACCGACTTTCATGACTGCTGTCTGCCTGAAAGAGGTTGAGGTATATGGAAGGTGTGAATCGAGTCACAATTGGTGTGTGTAAGAATGTGTGCATATGTTTAAGTGTACAGAATGAAAGGGCAGTATTTCTGTTTGGACATGTGCTCAGCTGGACATTTTGGTGCACAGGACAACTTGACTTGGCTTTATATCAAGGCATCAATGACCCTCCTGACAATCATTACGTTTACTCTGGCAGCCTCTCCCTTTCCCACATGAGTAGCCATGTATTGTTGCTGTCTGCCTGTCATGGAGAGAGTGCCTTCATGGAATTGCTATAGCTGCACAGTGAAGTGTCAGCAACTTCGCTACATAGGGTGAAGGATCATTTAGAACCATGCAGGTCCCGACAGTGCAATTCCCCACAGCACTGTTTCTTGCATATTTATGGACCACTCTACTAGATTTTCCGAGAGATCTAATTGAACATTTAACACTAAAGGCAACACGTTAAATGCACCAAAAATTGTCAAATGCAAGTTCCAGGCATTAGGTGCAAATGCAATGTATTATTATAATACCAGGCTTTAGATGTTAGAAGAGTTTTCCAATTTGGAAATTTTGCATTTTGCTGAACTTGAGATCAAG